>OMNV01001181.1:33448-46847 GCA_900303265.1 Brotula barbata | reverse complement strand
ATGTTGCCTGTTAACCTCAGACAGGAATATGAGCAAGAGAATGTTTTTTTCCACTATGACGTAAGTATCAATAAAGTGCCCACTCCTCCCTGCTGTGTGTGTGTGCGTGAGTGTGTGTGTTAATGTTTATTTTGTGAGTGACAGAGACGCCAACGTGTGAGAGTCCTCATTAAGGTACAACATGTTCTTGGCTGTGAGAGTGATAATGTTTTCAACCCCTTTGGTTTGCAGATTGGTTCCAAACCTCAAAGCATTGGTTTTGGAACTGAACCGTGATGTTAGCTGTGTGTGTGTGTGTGTGCTCGTGTGTGTAGGCATCGCTTGTATATGACTCAACTCTGAGAGGGAAAGGGATGGATCCCTCCTCGATGCCCAGTAGGACTTTACTCTCCATCTTCTTGTAACTTTATCCAGCATTTCCTGTTTGCCTACTTTGGTCTATGATACCAACTTTAAACACACAATCATTACCTTCAAACCCAAAGGAGATCAGAGATCATCCAGATTGGGATTTGCATGCTGATGTTTCTCTCTCTAGAATCTCTGCAGTACATTCTGAATGGGTCAGAGGGTTTCTGGTCTGTTTCTCAGATCTTGGGTTGTTAAAATTGTTAACAGATATATAGTTTTCTATGTGTTTGTCAGTTTCTTCTTCTTCTTCTTCTTCTTCTTCTTCTTCTTCTTCTTCTTCTCATTTTTATTATGATTATTACAAGGTAAGGTATTGCACATAATGAGTGAGGAAGGTGTGGTCAAACAATAACACCGATGAATTTTACGGAAATAAATGGGTTCACTTGACATGCATACAGAAAAAAAAAATCTTAACACCCTTCAAACAGTGCAAAAAAAGAAATATTTTGTTCACTATGTCACATCTGTATTTCATCAAACTACAGAATTGATCTGAAAATAAAAAAATCGGTATCAGTCAGTAACTAGTCATTTTTAGCACCGTGACACTTTTGTTCTCGTTTTGTGTGCGTGATGAGATCGGTTAAAAATGTTTCCAGCAGAGGCTGAAAGTCTCTACGGCTCAGTCCTCCTTGGAGATGATCCAGACTTGGATCCACATCTGGACTCCATAAGGATTCTTTATCATGATGACATAGGATGTTCTATTCACTCTGCCTAGGAAAATGTGTATGAACTTCAGGAGCTGAACTGAGCTTGAAGATTCCAGAGGGTCAGACTTGGGATCAGAGGTTCGAGTCCTACCTCCACTGTTGTTTTCTCCTCCACCGGCTTCACACTGAGGCCCTGATCATTTAAGTGCAGCATTTAAATTTCTTACAATCAATTTCCCGCTGCGTTTACAAGCTTCCTCTCTACTGTCGCTCGTCCGTGTGGACTCTACTGTCACCGTTACTTCTCTCTCTCTCCACTTTGCATCCATTTACATGTAAAGCCTTTCATGCAGATCCATCCACAGGATTACCTTCACATCCCAGCCACACATGAGGGGGAGGCCAAGGCTTTGAAAGGCAAAATTAGACGCATTTGCATTCAAGCCGTACACCTACAACAAATGACCTACTTACATTCCAGGAAGCTAATTGTTGGGTGTAGACACATCGTAATATTTTCACAAGCGATTATTCAAACATGTGGATGGTTGCATAATTACTTGATAGCAGAATTGATGCACAGATGGTGAAAGCCCTGAGTCACTGAAGTGGCCAGTTGGATGTTCGGTGAGATGGAGAGTGCAGGACCCTGCTGCTTAATGGCACCGCACTCATAATGTGTTTTATTGCAGTCTGACATAATAACTGTAACTATGCGAGCGGTCACAGGGGAAGCTGAAGCTGTGACAGCAATCCATTAGTGACAGGCAGCACACGTGTCAGACTTGTGTGTTTCTGTTTGTATCTGTGTGTGTGTGTGTGTGTGTTTGTGTGAGGGATAGATGTCATTAAGGATAAAATATGAGAACTATTTTTTGGTTTGGGATTTCCCTGTACCAGAGGTAGAAAGTAATTACAGCAAGTAATCAAACACTGTACTTAAGCTGACATTTAACTTTTGCTCATTCGCATTTATTTGATTTCTGTAGCCATGATCGCTTACTTTTTGTATTCTTATATACATTAAACATGAGATGATCTTATAAAGTAATGATAACGTCGTCCTCTCGTGCTGTTCTCCTTTATTTTGTTTTCACTCTCCTCAATATTTGCATCGTTCCTTCATTCTTTCTTCACTGGATTCCCTCTTTTGAAGTATAAATCTGCAGAAAATGGCTTTATCTTGTCTCTGCATCTTTACATTTGTACTAAAAAGCTACAACCTCGCTATTTCTTCTTGTGTCAGTATAGAGGAAACTAACTGGACTGGACATATTTATCATGAATTTTTCTACACAAAATATTTATACTATTCTAAAGCTGTACTTTCTAGAAATCAAAAGCGGAACGTTTCACGAAACATACATTTATCATAACCGTAGCTAAAAAAGATGATGTCGTTCTGGTCTAGCAGTCGTCCAGAGTTCCTCACCAGTGCAGGTTTCAGACCGGCCAGTGGCTGGGAGTCAAACGCTCGACCAAAATTACAAAGCAGATGTTTTTCTGTGACAGGAGAGGGAGTGCACGAGTCGTGTCAATAATGGAAATATGTCACTGCCTGAGTGATGGGTGAGCTTCTCTGGGTCAAAGGGGAGTTTTCAGGCAGTGATTGCCAAAATAGCTCAAGCTTTCTTTGATGACTATATAACTGTATGCAGTTCCACTCTGTTACAAATCTGGAATTTTTGGCCTGAAAAATTTGGCCTCAGATTGGTCCGAGACCTAACGTGGCATGGAGTAAGTCAGGGAATTTGACCCTGAGGTTTGATGTTTTCTTCAGGAAACAGGACGGCAGGCATGACCTTTCTTGACTGAGAACGTTTGGGTTATCTCTCAAATTATTTGTGTGTTTGTTGTGGGTCATCCTCTTTGTTTCTCACTGTCTTTGGTAAAGCACTAGAGGGAGCTAAGAGACTACAAGGGCCGACAGAGATCACTCATTCTCTCCCTCTCCCTGTCTGTCTCTCGTTCATCTGCAGTGACTAAGAGCATCCATCAACAGAGAGGGCATGGTAAAGTGCTCTCATTACCTCAGTGAAGAGGAAAAACATTACCAGGTGGCAGAGATCCTTCAAATAAACAGAGCTGAGCCGAGACAGGGGCAGAGGTACGGCGGCTTTGCCCGTCTGTCTGTGTTGTAGCTGCACTATAATTCACTATAATTAAAAAAGGTTACTTTGGGGTTACTGTAATCATATAAGAGCATATAATATCATAATAGCACGTAGAAAGTGGATGGCATCGTTTGAAATAGGAAGTATGAACCAGAGAATTGCAGCTTTCAGTTTCCTCATAGGAAATGTGACAGTCCTGTAATGAATTTCTGGGGTTCAATTAAACGTTTGGAAGCCCAATGAAGGATTTACGTTTAATCTATGCTGGTGAGACGTATATTTTTCACATGATAGTTAGATGCGTTTTGGTGCCATACTGCTGTTTTGTTCTTATCCCATCTCTGTTGCAGTTGGATGGGAAATGTTTCATCAGACAACAAAATCAAAGTCTGTGGATAGGTCAAATGAGCAGACCATAGAATAATAAAATAAAGCATATTTGATTAAAAAAAAATGACATCACAACATTTCCACTGACCTAGAGATTCACAGTTTTAAATCTACTTCCCCTCTGCGTTAAGGAAACAGAATTTATTTCTTATTTTACATGTTCACCATCACGTTGCCGATCTTGGATGACGACAGAAATGAAATATTTTAAAAAGGCAGTGATCACTGAGGAATTATAAACTTTTTTTATTTGATGATGATGACAACGCTTAATATAAAGGCAAAATATGAGTGAGTGAAATACAAAATAACAAAAATAGTGATGATATACTGTGTAGTGGATATTGTGTGCGTTGGTATTAGGGCAGTGTAGTGTTTGTGTGTGTGTTTGAGTGTGTGTGACGTGTCTGAGCATTAGGACAGAGAGATGTCACCAAAATAAATAGATAAACAAAATGGCAGGAGGACATAGATAAACATAAAACACAAACTAAAAGACAAAATACACTTTAAAGACTTCCCTGTTGGAATATTGTGGATTTGATGATTTGGCGGATGTTTTTGTGTTTTATTCCCTTTTAATACTATAAGATTTTATATTTCCTGATCTGTACTGCATACAGTACAGTACATACATACCGTATATGTTATGTGTTTCTAGTGTAATTGGATAGTTTTGCCAATGGACAAACCCATTTTAAGTGAAATAAAACCTCCGCCTGGTGACTTCATGGTCTCCATCCCTGCAGAATCCAAGAGGCTGTCAGGAGCAAAATGCATGGAAAAAAAGGAAAATCCACAGGGAGAGGAAGAATGGAGGAAGAGCGAGAGACCCGGACCAATCAGCAGGCTGCAGACAGGCACACCACAAACCAGCATGGGCAATCATTTCCATCCCGCTCGCTCTCCTCACTCCGTACAGTTTGTTGACAAAATTTATTTATCAGCCCACAGCTTTACACAATCAGATGTTCTGGCAGGCCAATTAGAAAAAATAAAGATAAAAAGACTGACTTTTTAAATTGTGACTTGGAAACTGAGACATATGAGACAGAAAGTCAAAATGTCAACTTTAGGAACTTATAATTATGAGATAGAAAGTCTGTGAGGAGGGGCATGGTTAAGCTTAGTCTGAGGGTTTGTGTTGTCCTGATTCTTGGTCGGATTGAGACAGCTGCATCTAATTTGACAATCAAGAGCCCCGAGATTGGGGCGGGACCGACATAAAAACAGACATAGAGACAGACAAACAATGACGAGGAGACTATTTTACACCACTCAGGCCACAGATGTCAAATCAATTAATGTTAGAACACAATAAAGGTCAACGTTGCTCTGATGGATTTGAGTATATTTTGAATTATAACTTCTCTAGGAATTATTAGATTCTTTTTCATTTTCTACAGTTTCACTACCATATCGTGTGTCTTCTTGAATTATCGTAGTATGTTTTATTGTTGTAGTCCTGGTGTTTTGCCATTACAGCTGTGACTCTATAAAACCACACACGACATCCATAATTATTACTGTAACTGATGATTATTAAACTGGAAACAAAGCATCTCACTGACCATGGAGAGCAGAAAGAGGCAAAATTCAGCAACATTGATGTATTTGGAATTATCATCCCCAACAAAGAAGATGATGAAAATGATGATGATGACCCCATGAACCACCGTTTTCCCACCTCAGAGTTATGTGATTAAAAGTCCCTCATATCTCTGGGGGAATAGTCGATTTTAGATTAAAAATAACTTTCTATCTCATATTTATAAATTTCTTAGACAAAACTTGAGCTTTTTAGAGAGGGGGAGAGAGAGAGAGAGATTACTGAACGCTCCATTGCTGCAGTGAAGTGTATCTAGTGGGGTAGAAGGAGGGGTAAAACCCTCCACCCTCTCCTACCTTCCTCTCTCTCCCCCTCCCATTGTGCTCTCTCTCTCACTCTCTCTCTCTCTGCTCAGTCTCAGGACTCTTCGGGTCCAGGTTTCATCTGGTTTGGAGAACCTAGAACTCTGGAAGTCAAGATGGGACTCGGTCTGCTGTGGACGCTGATGGTCGCGCTGCTGCCCGGCTGCCTGTCGGAGCTGGTCACGGAGATCCAGCAGCCGGTCCAAGTCGAGTCCTCCCTGCTGAAGCCAAAGGTTATGATCGCCATCGTGGCTCGTAACGCGGCGCACAGCCTGCCGTACTACCTGGGCTGCATCGACAAGCTGGACTACCCGAAGGAGCGCATAGCCATCTGGTGAGAAAGACGCACAGCCTCGGGCGCACGCGTAAAACGTAGCTTAGCTCGCTTATTTACCAAGTGGGACAAAGTGTACTCAACTATTTATCCACACACGACTCCTCTCTCGATACACCAGCTGAGACATTCTGCTGAGGTGTCCACGTTTCTCCACGTCGTGCATGTCTGCGTGATGTTCACCGTGGAGTATGCCCTAATGAGTAGCAGCGTGTGTCTGCCTCTGTGTGTGTGAGTGTGTGTGTCCGCGTTGATCGTAATAACAGATTGTCAGCATGGAAGCAGAGACCTGTTGCTGCGTTTTACGATGCACTCACTTCGCGTGTCTGCTGGCATCCAAATTGCACACTGTGCGCAAAGATGAAAGGGCTGCGGCGCATTTGTAGGTTTAGTTTGAACCCCTAATGACGGTCCCCTCTGTCTGATTCAGCACAAACCTGCGGAAACTGGGCTTTAAAAGCAGCAGGTAGAAAGGGGGGAGTGGGGCGGGGGCTGGTCCAGGTAGGGTTCCCGCAGAGTCTGTTTGGACTCATAAACAAGGCGAATGTGGCAATGTGGCTTCATCAAAGTGGGAGCCTGCAGGTGATGGGATGAGATGAGACACTGGGGGGAAAGGGGGGATCTGGGAAGTCATGCGTGAAGCGTGCGGACGTGTGTCAGTCTGTCTGCCTGCATGCCGGCTGGAAAATGAAACGGTATCTGGGGCATTTTAGATCAAGGTTAGCTTGACAATCACATGGAGATTAGACAGGAAGGTATGCAAGATGGAGGAGGGATCGGCAGAACTCAAAACAGCCGTGATGCTGGGTGGATGTTTTCAAACTTTCCCCCTCCAGGTTTCCCTCTCACAGAGAGACTACTGTTGCTTTTGCTGGCACTCTTTTGTTTTGATTGCCACGCTTCCTTTGCCCAATGTCCTGCCTGCTTTTGTTTGCACGAGGACTGTTTCCAATTGATACACACCCCCCCATCCAAACACACAAACCCAATATACAGAGGGGCCCTTCTCTCTCCAGCAAAGCGCCACATAACTGAGCCAGCATGGCTGTGTGAGTGGTTTAACTTAACAAAGGAAAAGGCCCATCAGTTACCAGAGGCACCTGGTGGGGGACAGGAGGTCAGCTCGGTCTTATCTGTCACACCACCGCTTATGTAGGTGAAGAAGGTGAGGCACGGGTTTGAATCTGCTCTTCTCAAATGCTGTGGTGGCAAGAGCAGACCTGCAGTTGTGTGTGTTGGACCACAGCCATTGAACAATCATATCAAAATTAGGACTATAGAATGGAGGATGTGTCTTTCTGCTCCTACTTGTACTGAACAGGAAGGACACGTTTTAACCTTTTAGTCATGCAGTGTGGGAGAAATGATGATTTTTTAAAGTCGTATGTTGCACACAATGATCATACTGAGAGAAAAATGGCTTTATTGGCATTTTGTGGTTACAGGCACGTGTTTTACTCAAGAAAACATGTTCCACTGTGTTATTCCTCATTATATTACGGTCCTAATTATCACCAAACCACACAGTGAGTGCCCAGATGGATCATAGTAAACTTATCGACTGAACAGCGGCCACTCTGGTAGGAAGTGGCAATTACACTTTAATGGAACATTCTTGGTTTTACTCCACATTTACCCAAAATATTTTGATAACATCATAACTAGCAAGAGAGAGAGAGAGTGAGGTGTGTTACTAAGTTTACTGTCCCTCCATGTCTGCCTGTCTTCATCTTTGTCTCTCTCCCTCTTTTGTCTGTACCCCTTTTTCATCGTGTCTGCTTTCTTTGCCCCTAATAAAATGACCTGAAACTTTGTGGAAGCGTTCACCTGACTTGTGTGTCCTCAACAAGCCCGCAGTGAAAGTGTTTTGTGAACACAAGGGTTTAGCTGTGCTGAAATTTATGGAGGGACACGCCGCTGGCAAAACACGGCAATAAAAAGGAAGTTAAAAGTCAACGTGCTGGACCGACGCTCAAAGAGGAGGGGAGAATTTTTTTCAGATAAGCTCACCAAAGTCGTAAAAGGCAAAGAGTGACACAGTTGACAGTTGCAAGATCTGCAGATCCCAGAGGAGATGGTGATGAATTTGATGAGGATGTTCCCGTGAAATGGTCATAAATATCACATGTGGTGGAGGTCTCAATAACTTGTCCAAGACATCCTTAACAAGATGGTTTTGTTTTGTGTCATTATAATGTTACTTTTTGGACATTGACATTCTCTCAAGAAGAAATCTGTTTTTACCGGGTATTGTGGTGATGCTGGGGAACTCGAGGTTAGTTAGGGACGTTGTTAAATTATGAAGACATGGTGTGGATGGTCTGGGATGGAGGTATCTACTTGTCATCATTTTGTGCTATCAATTGGCGTGGAGAAAATTAAGAACTCCAGTTCCTAAGGATATGTTCCAATCTAGATCTTTATAGTTTGTAACATGCATTAATTCATACAGTTGTTCCTTCTGTGAAGAGAGATTAGAGGATTTTTTTGTTCTTAATCTTAATTCCCACAAATTAAACTAAACTCAAACATACAGTCCAATGAAGACAAAGCAAGAAGGAGCAGAGATGAAGGACGTTAATGAGAATAATGATATAACATAATGGTGGTAAGAGATGAGGGAGAGACTCTGCAGGCCTCCACCTTTCAACTCTGTCTATGCTCTGTCAGTTCTTGAGTCAGTGGTTGTTGCCCCTGGAAACGCAGTGCACATTACATAACAGGACAAAGCTTTTCTCATTCATCCCGAGGATAAGAAGACATAAAAAATGGTTCGTAAGAGATACACGTCGAATCTCTCCGGCTCCGATTGGCACTTGAGGCCTCAGTCTGTGTGTAGATCTGATGGAGGAGTAGGCAAGGGGTGAGAAAGGCTCTCACACTGCCGTTAAAAGATGAAAGAATGCATGGAATCAGAGGAAGAGGGGAGCTGCGAGACAGAGAGAGGGTGGTCAGCACTGGAAATTACCCAGGGGGCAGAGGGCAGCTTTGCAAATCCACATTCCCGCAGTGCACCGACTGT
Source organism: Brotula barbata (assembly GCA_900303265.1). NCBI lineage: Eukaryota > Metazoa > Chordata > Actinopteri > Ophidiiformes > Ophidiidae > Brotula > Brotula barbata. The sequence goes on along the minus strand of OMNV01001181.1, from coordinate 38,009 downwards.
GCCTGCTCCACTTTTGTTTTTTCCTTCCTCCATCCTTTTGCCTCCTCCCTTCTCACAGAACAACAGGGAGGAGTGCGGCAATGCAAGACAAAACACGCACATTATTCTTGGGAAAGACTCATCTTGCCAGTCCCTGTCCAAGTGACAGCTGAACTGAGTGATTGAGTGCTGCAATATGTCCCTGTAAAGAGACGACCAGAAATCCTGGGGCGATGTTTGAGATTTATACTTGTCACGTGTAAATGCCTCCTATAGTAGCATCACTATCTGTCTCATGTCAAAATATTTGCCATGGAGGACACGGAGGCTGCAGGTTTTCAGGCCCTCAGGCCAAATGAAGGACAACAATTCAGGGGTTTGGTCGGAATGAAAACCTCAAACGTCTCAGCCTCGGAGGATTTGGCTCGACACCCATGCGTTAGATAAAAAGAGTTTAGCAGACTATCACCAGATTTCTCATACGTGTGTGACAAAACAATAGATCGCAGCAGATGTTGAATTTAATGTGGATGTCGGGAATGACATGCTGGATTCAAACCCATCTGGGCTGCATCACTGCACAGCTTTAGACCTCAAGGGCAACTGGACTCAAACTGTTCAGCTTGAGGGTTCCGGTGAGTTTTGCGGGCAGGAGATATTATTTTCATGAGGTGTCATCATCTTTGTTTTTGTTGTCCGAGGCATAATTTAAGACAAAGCTCTCCATAATTTAGACCAGGCTGCTATCAGTCAGCTGGTCAGGATACCGCAGTCGTCACCTGCCGGCTGTGTTCATGTGGTGAAGCGTTTTCCCAGGTGTTGAACCGATGATTTGTGGACTTGTCATAGAGTGACTCAAACACGAGGGGAGTGTTTATGCTCTGACGTCATCATCCGTGTCTCTTTGGCTTTTATAATCTCACGTTTTTTATTTCCGTGACTTTCATACAACCATTCATCTCGTAAGCTCTTTGACAAAATGCATTTTTTTTTGCTATTTCAAACATTTTTCTCTTCTGACACTATTAAAAGACATAAAGTTAGGCAGCTGGAGAGTAAGTGGAAAGAACCAACCATATCTGTAGAACATATTGTCCCATAGGGTACCCTGATGCACTCTAATGCCCCAGGTATGATATGACAATCACATAAAAGAATGTTCCACAGTTACCCAACTCTGAAGACCTCACCAGCAAATGTACCCAACGCACTGTCAGACAGTGAAAGAGCTTTAATGTCATTATTTTGTAGGTCATGGCAGTAGTAGATTGATGCAAGATTATTGGTTTATCCGGCTCCACTAAAGCATTTTATGCCAGCGGTTTGCCCCATTTATTTCGACCGAAGCATTGAGTTACGCCTTAATAAGTCATCCTCCACAAAATATATTTGAACGCTGAGACAAAGTTTTAAAAGTATTTCTCTTTTTCTTTCAGCTGTGTTTTGTTTTGTGCATTTCTAGTGAAGTCAGTTATTTTGGCTTCGTTTGGATGCAGCCAGACACTGAATCGTTGATGTAATCTGTTGTTGCTTATCCTCGTTCCCTCCGACTGGAGCAGACGATGATGAGATAGGAGAAGGTGTACAAGTTATCAGTTGTGTTATTTTGGACAAAATCGTCCTGCCACAAGTTCCCCGTCTATGCACAGGTGTGTTACCTCAGGCTGCGTGTGTTTACAATAAATGGTTTGAGGTTCAGCCACGCGGTACGTTTCGCCATTTTCGGAGCGCTTCTATTCCAAGTATACGGAATGAATTTGGAAGATTGGATGGCTTTTTCTGTAATCTGGTGCCGAAAGTATGGGCTTTTGTGAATGATTAGCAGCATATGCTTTTTGCTGTGTGTCAATGTGTGTTAGATCACAGTGTTGGCTCTGTGTGTTTGATTATATTCAGTGCGCTGGACTGTGAATCCATATAGACATTCTGCATAATGTGTGTCTGTTTCTCAGTCCCAGTTTCCATTGTACCTCCCAAGCATACAACGAGACCCAGAGCTATCCAGATTATTCATCCGTAGGCTGACAGGTAACAGATTGACCGGAAGAGTGACATCCTTAATCATCCACTCACAGATTAGACATTAACTCAGACAATACAAGGTTGATCTTTCCCAGATAAGCACCTCATAATGAAACAGTCTTTATTGTTTGAACCAAAGGAAGTTTACTAGAAACATATTAGGTAATCTGCTAGTCCTTTTCAAATTAACTTAATTCATGCCCAAATAGCTGCTGGATATATATGGAACTCAAGAAAAGTCACGCCAGTTGATAATTAACAATTGAACATTGACAATCATGTTTTAAAAATTAACCATGTTGCTCAATATCTAGTTTCTCAACTTCAGGTCCCAATTTTGCCCCAATCAACTCTTCAATGAGCCTCATTCAGCCATCATCATCATCGCTCTGTAAAGCTGAAATGTCCTGAAGTGATGCAGCTGATGGCGTACTATCTGCCAGCTCATCTCTGTCCCCTCACATGCAGGTATTCATGGGAAAGTTTTGCCTCGCGTCTCTAACATGTCTGTTCAATTAGCTGATGTAAACAAAGAGAATGAGCGTTCCCATCCCTAAGCTTTTTTTTCAAGCTCCGTCTAGCTCCACTGGGATGAAAGTGCTTGTTCCTGTACTTGGCCCTGGAATGTGGATTCTTGCCTGGATGCCCCATGTTTCCAGCATATTTTAAGTTCCACAGGCCAACAGTATTGTCAGGCCTTGGCACTGCTGCAGCGATAATGTTGGCAGGCACCAAAACACAATGGCATCTTGGTATAAGTGCTCTCATCTGGAAAGGGGGAGGGCCTGGACCAGGAATAGAGGCCGAGTTTTCAAGAGAAAATAACACGGCGAGAGAGAGAAGCAGAGACAGGTTCACGGTGTTTGGAGTGATGTTTGTGCAGACAGAGGTGTTTTCAAGAGAAAAAATCCTGCCGGTCATGTTGTCATACAGGAAAGAAATATAATTTTAGCAGCATTCATCTGTCTGTCTGTGTGAGACATACAGCACCTCTGTCTGTGTTCTCCCTCCCTCGCTCATCCGCTCTGTCTCCCTAACTCTTAGTTGTTTCCTCTCTCTAAATCCCCCATCACTTCTTCCATCTGTTTCTCCCTTTCCTCGCTCTTTTATTCTCTCTCATTTTCTCCTCTTTAATGACCGGATTGGTGTGAGAGTGTTTCGATGTCAAATTGTTTCCAGGCATGCATGACTTGAAAGTAATTATTATTATATTAGAATAATTGTTTGGCAAGAACGCTTTTGTATCTGGTATCTTGTTATTTATGTTGTGAATACATAATAAATTAAGATTAAGGAATGCATGCATGAGAGGACGTTGTTTATGATTCTGTGAACTTTTTTTGACAGTGCGCTTTGATGAGATGTGTGGTTGAATAGATAGATGCATTTTATTTTGATAAGATGCGTATGAATCACCTTTCTCTGTCTAAATGAAGAGTGTGGATGAGGGTCACCTGGTTTAGCCCTGAGCATCACACCTGAGTGTCAGTCCACTGACCTCATTAATGTTTTGTTGACCATGAGAGACATGAGGAATTTCAGTCAGGAGGTCTCATCCCACCAGCCATTCCCTCCTCCTCCTCCTCCTCCTCTTCTTGCCTCTCCCCCCCTCCGTCTCTCTACTATCAACCCCCCTCCGCTCTCTGCCATGCCCTGGAAGGCCATTAAAAGTCCTGCAGCCACGTCAGCCTCCAAAGGGTAGACTGCATGCATTTAAGTCACACAGACACACACACATACATACACGCGCTGTAACGTAGTTATTATGTAGTAAAGGCATCTACGCCGGGCTCTTAAAGAGGCGTTCTTCATTTTAAATTACATGCAGCAACCAGTCATTATTGGCAGCAATATTAGTTTATTGAATCAAGAGCCAGCTGACACTGAACTGCTGGGGCCTCGCAGACCTGTGTTTACCTAAAGGGCCAGTTCTTGAGACAAGCCTGAGCGTTTCAGGCCAGATGTCAGCCTTCAGTCCATCGCCTTCACAACACACTCCCTGTTATTCAAAACACCTCTCAAATGGATAAACCCATCAGGTGGAGAGTGAGGCAGGGATTGATTCTACACTGAGGTGAGAGAGATGCAGATGCGCAGAGCAAACTGGTCCTACAGAAATTTCAGACATATTTCATAAACCATAATAGGATACGATTTGATTTTCATAGACTATGATGTGAAAATTCCCTTTTTAATGATAATCACACAATCTGCGATCTGTGAAAGAACAGTTTTTAACTATGAGCTACACATGTAATGCACATGCAAGAAGCATTTGATCTTGCCTACGGTGTTGATAATAAAAACCAGGTGTAAGATGATGACATCATGCAGTAAACAGGGATGACCGCCTGTAAAGTTTGTGAGGTGCCGATGATCTATTGAACTCAAGAGAGAGAAGGATAAAGGGACATTTGTGGATTGATAGGAAGAAGAGAGCGGTGGGATGTGTAGGTGAGGCCTTGGGAAGCATGTGCTGTCCAGATGCTAATAGTAAAGAGAAAAGGGGGGGGGGGGGGGAAACAAAAAACAAAAAAAAAAAAAAGAAAAGAGAATACAA
>OMNV01001181.1:9151-23063 GCA_900303265.1 Brotula barbata | reverse complement strand
CAGCAAAGGAATAAAAGAACCGCAGCTGTCTGAAAACAACTCAACGTGTGCTCGAAACCGTGTGTCACTGTCCCTCTTTGTGAGTGTGTGTGTGTGTGTGTGTGTGTGTGTGTGTGTGTGTGTGTGTGTGTGTGTGTGTGTGTGTGTGTGTGTGTGTGTGCGTGTGCGTGTGTACCTTCAGGGGGGAATATGTGTGGATTTGTGCAAAATGGGGGCTGATACTGTATTGTTGGATCCTAGACACTGTCAGGTGATGTCAGAGTGAAAAAACACACATCCACAAACATACACTCACACACTCGCTGTTTTTATCTGCAAATATCTGAGCAGGCTGGACCTGCTATTGTTTGAATTTCAGCAAATCAGTCGTGTGCTGACTGCATGTGGCCTGTAGGATCTGTGATGTGCAGTTAGTCATTTTTATTTTCCACAAAACTGTAATATTTAAGTCTTGGTGTTTGCTTCCTATGCATGATGTACCGTACGTATCTGTATCTGTCCAAGCAGACAGGGCAGATCTTCCTCCTCTTGTTGTGGTATTCGGCTGGAAAAATAAAAACAACTTCTTCTTATCTGTGTTTTAACTCTGCAGCATGACCTCTCACACATGCATACATTTTTTCTTACTTTTGACTGCTATTGGACTTGGCTACAACTAAGATGCTGCAGATTTTATATCTTTTTCATGGTTAATATTGCAGTGAGACAGGAATGTTTGTAGATGTGGGGATGGAATGCAGCCCAGATTCATAGAAAGTAACATATGTACTTTGTACTGGTACTTTATGCTACTCGTACACATTAGATACATTAATATATTGATAATGTCCTTTTTTTATTCCTGACTTCTTTTGCTTAATTTTTTTCTCTTTGTCCTTTATAGGTTTCATCTCTAACTCTGGACGTATAGATACTCACCCCTCTTCTTCCCCTCTATTTGCAATACACAAGTACATTTTACAGCTATCTGTTTAGAGTACCAAGGATTTTGAACACTCTTTTTTCAGTTGTAATTACCATTTGAAATACTGCTGCTTTTACTAAAGTAAACTTATCCCACAATTGGTAGGAAATCCTGAAAAATACACACGCTTTCATCTCTATGGGAGCAGTGTAATGAGCTTAGAGTGAGTGATACGCTGTGTGTTATAGTTTAATCAGCTGAATAACAAACACAAACCTCTGCTGCTGTTCCCATGACCGTCTCATATTGGAGACAGCCGTTTTTCTTCTCTGCACTCTACAGACAGTATGTGGGATCATATCAGTTACTTTTTACGAAAACAAACTGGAACCTACCTACAATGTAGACATTTAGAAGAAACTCTGGGGCTCAGTGGGTGTGTGAGCTCCCATTGTTCTGCCTGCTGTTTTATAGTTCCTGTGTGCTGTGGGCAGGGATGCAGAAGGAAAACAGGCGGCTGCACGGGGGGGACCTGAAGTCTGGGGTTGTGGTGACGTGGGATTAGTGGGATTAGACACAAGGGAATGTCTTCAAATATGACAAATCCTGGTATAGGGAGAAGATGTGAAGCACAATCTCCTTTGAGTCCCCCCCTTCCCCCACTGCTATCAGGACTTCTTGCATGTACACGATCTTTATACAAGCATACAAATGTTGGAGAGATCCTCCCTAAGATTAGATTGTTTCACTTTTGCTGCTGGGATGCCAAGAAAGTGGATTATGCTGCCATCTTCTGGTCACTTCATGTCATTTTACCCCTCTATGTATTCCTCCGACATGCCAGTAGGTATGTAGTTCTAAAAAAATTTGATGGTTTGGTTAGTCTAGAATTGGGTAATTACAAAGTAAAATATTTTAACTGCTTCAGACCGCCTGTAATACCTTCACTGACCTTTAGGGGACCATAGAAACCATGCACTGCTTCTCACAATATATAGACTTAATCAAATGAAGAGCAATTATCGATATATTTCCATTATATTTGCCTGGAAGGGAAATTTGTCTCTGCAGAAGAGCATTAATAGCACAACAAGCAGGTAGAAAGTAGCATAAACAACACACACAACACGCACACACACACACACCTATACATTACGTACAGCTGATTAGGAGAAAACTGCTTCACATATGCAGCTTGCTCTCTCTCATTTGATATGAACCCATGAAACCTATAAATAAATGCCCCATTTGGAGGAAAAGGAAATTGAGCATAACTCGCCTTACTGGCAAATTTGGTTTAGTTTAATTGGACGGTAGGACCAGATAAGGACTCCCACCGTCATCCTCTTTCTGTTCTGTGTTTTTGTATTTCAGTGCTGAGCAGCATTGATAATTTATGGAGGGATTTTGCTCTCAGGTAAGAGAAATATTACAATAATACAGCCTTGATCAGTCTTTTATATTCTGACAAACAGATTATGATGAACATACCTGCCGGAATAAATATAGTTATATATTTATCATAGGTCTGCAAAGGGACTTTTGGATATCAAACTAAGAGGCATGCATGCATACCTGCATACCGTGCTGCTCTGATATAAACCATTTGAGCTCCAGTGAAGACGGTAAAATGGGAAGAGAGGGGGGAAAGGTCATCCAGTTGTGTTTATAGTCACTGGCAGAATGGTGATTTGGTTAGGGGCTCCGTGCAGGACTCAGGGTTGCGTCTGAGGCTGGGTGGTGGTCGAAAATCCAAAGACTCATGTCTGGTGTGGGAGATGCTGTGTTGTTGGGCAGTATGGGGGCCTAAGGTTGATGCAAGACTTTGTCTGCCTCAGTTACACATGCATAGAACAAGCCCTGACTCTGCCATGGTTGGTTGTGTCCATCTGCCCACATGCAGTCCTAGAAATTGGACTTGAACAGAAGCGGGTCCAAAGCATTGTTAGTGCTGCATTACCAAATCCTGCTAAGAAGTTAAAAAGTAATCAATTATGAAATATTTTCTCTGTTGGAAAATGTCCAGGCCATGTCAGACTGTGAATGAACAAATTGTGAGAATGAGTGGGGTGTTCAGTAACTGGATGTGTGGATAAAAATCTTGGGCTTGAACATCAGAAATAACTTGGTGGGTGCTTATTGTGGTCATTTCTGTGATCCTGAATGGAGCCAGAGTAAAAACACAAATTCCAAAATGTGGAATTGGGCCACCAGGTCTATATAGAATCCTGTTGCGCTCTCTTGTGAGATCACGCTTCATCAATTCATTTTGCGTATCAGTTCCTTAAATTCTATTTCTGTCTGGCGCTTGCGGAGATAAAGCAAATCAACAGGCAAATTTCAAATAAATGAGTGTCAGAGGAAACAATGGATGACTTATTAGCGTTGCTGACATGGACTGCAATACTTGATGATTGTTTATATAACAAGGTGGCATTGTTGCGTAAGATGTTGAAATGACTCACTGGTACTGTGCTGAGGGGAGAAGAGGCTGCTGAGTGACTCAGAGCGCTGTCGTACGGATGTGTCTTATTGCAGGAGAATGGGCTCACACATGCACAAATGTATGTACATGCAAAAATCCTCACGTGGACAAGCACACGCTGTTTTCTATGCAAAAGGGACATCGGAAGCCGATTGAAAAGAGAAGGAAATGTAAAAAACAAAACATTTGTGGTCAGAACACTCATAGTGGTTCTGCTTTCTCATTTGTTTTTTCCTTTTCTCCTGTCACTGATGTGGAAAGTCTGTTGTCTGCAGGGGGGGACTCAAAGAAGTCTTTCATTCCAGTTCTGTCCACTTCAGTCATAATAACAAGTAACAAACCAATCTCAATAACAAATAATCAGGCAGTAATATCAAATAGTTAGAGTATTGACAATGAGTGATTTGTAGCTGACATTCAGTAACATTCAAACAGATTTGACGGCTTTAATGGAGACCAAATATTGCTTTTATTCTAATCATTTTTATTCTTTACGGGCAATGTGACTTAGGTGGTAGGGTGGTCGCCTAGTGATTGAAGGGTTGCTGGTTCGATGCCTGCCCGTCCATGTCGAAGGTCCCTGAGCAAGACCCTAACCCTAAAATTGCTCCCGACAAGCAAGTGGGCCTTGCATGGTTACCTCGGCTGTTGGTGTGTGAATGAATGGGTGAATGTGAGGCAAACATTGTACAGCGCTTTGGATAAAAGCGCTATATTAATGCAGGCCATTTACCATTCTTTATGCAAGTTTACCATTTGAACCAGAGAAGACTTATACATGTGTACAGCCGCTTTTAACTTAATACTTAATAATAATGAATTTCAAGATGAAACTTGTTATTTCAACAAACACGCGAAGAAAATTTGCGAAATAATTAAAGATATGCACGAGTCAAAGCAGGTGGAAAGCCTGGATAACAGAGCACGCAGTACTCACAGTACGCTGTGTTCCAGTGACAACCGGCAGAGGGCGGTGTGGGGGCAGTAACACTGTTAGCCGTCATAGAACTGTGTGTGTTTATTTGCACGTGCGCTGAGCTCTCAGGCCTTCAGGGCCACCGTAGATCTGTAATTCAAGACAAAACGTGCGTTGTTTGTTTTTTTTTATCAAGTCAACTTCTCAGATGTCAACATTTGTAACAATTGTCTCAATTTTATTTAACTGCAAACACTGGCAGTAATATAAATAAATAAATAAACACGCAACATAGCAACACGTACAGGCCACCTCAGCTAATACATCACAGCTGTGAGTGACGAGAACGTTAATTTGATGTAACGATCGATAGGGCAGTGAAATTCCACTGCCTCCATGATGAGGTGTCGTGGACAGATCACGTGTCAGCAGCACTCTCACGTAAGTCTGCCAGGCTGGCTATGACTGAATGAATTGATAACAAAAAATACTAATGCCTGAGATCTATAAATCAGTTCTTAGGAGAAACTAATTTTATTGTTGCTCTAATGCTATTTTTTAAAATTAAATATATATTTATTTACATTGTTATTTGTAAAAAGGAAGTTTTGATGAGTAAAACAGGGCCATTCAGAGATGTGTGTGTGTGTGTATGTAAGTATACTGTGTACACTACTTCAGTTACAGCTTTCCTCAGTTTTATCGTTAGTATAATTCATGACTGCCCACTTTGCAAAGCGTCCTTGGGCTCCTTGAAAGGCGCTATATAAATTCAATCTATTATTATTATTATTATTATTGTTATTACGTAAAGATAACAGGTTGCCATCTTGATCTTGTTTGTTCCACTTACACTAAATCAATACACTTTGTCTGACCGTTTGAACCGTTTAATTTATTGACATGCTTGTTGTTTATCAGATCAGATATGATCCATGTGTGACACATCATACATGCATATATTTACTGCAGTAAGGCGCCCACAGAGTGGATGAAGATGTGTGTTTACTAAAAACTGCAGCGGGAATATGAAAATGATTTGAAAGGTGATTGGGTCAGTGTGTGTGTACTTGTACATCTTGGCAAGGACGATAAGGTTGAAAGACATTTCTGTACTTTAGATAAGTAATTGATAAGAATAAGTGGATGACTGAAATCTTCCACTGTATTTTATTAAAGCACAAATACCGAACTACTGATTGAAAGTTTTCAAGACAAACTTTTAAAGTAGTTTTGTACTTAGAATAAATACCTCAATATTCCTCCAATCGTGAGACGAGGTCTGACCATAACCTGCCGTTCAGGAGGCCACGCACCTGTACGGTCATCGATGATATCATGTCAAAGGAATGAGGCTGCAGTAACACTAATCACAACACATATGATGTCATCAGTGTGAAGAAGACAACATAATGCAGGAGCTGCAGAGACACAAAGAGCCACATTTAATAAATAATAGGGAGAGAGAATTTCCTCTTTACACACAATGTCTTTCACAGTAGCATAGATTACTTTTTTTACTGACAATAAACTCGTTCCCCAGGCTCTCTCCTGTACTCTCCGTGGCATAGTAATTTCTCACTGTGTCCTTTTAGTCCCCGTTCTCGCTTTGGAAAAACAAATGGATTTTTTTTCTTTTGCATCAGTTCCTTCCAATATATCTCACATCTAACTGTAAGAGAAACTCTGACAGAATATTGAAGGTGGATATTTATATCTTCTACATCAATCTCCCATAAAAAAGCCTGAATATATTTATTCTGCCCAACTTCTGGCCCCTGAACTACATAAGGAATATCTCTATTCAAACAGAATTTGGGTTTTACTTAACATACCCAACAGAAAACCTGCTGTCCTGGTCAAAAAGTGTTTTTTTAATTAACACGGGGGAAAAAACCCAACCCATTAGTTATCAGTACAAAGTTATGTAACCAAGATAGAAGGTCACAAAGATTCATACTGGAGAAGTAACCTTGGATGAGGCCAAAATCAACCAAGTAATTAAGGAATACTATGTGAAGATATACAGGGTACCTCACAATTTTGGTCTTGATTCCTCAACCGTTGAGGGATTTCCAGAAAACCTGCAGGTGCCCTACCTTTGAAATAAATTATGATTACAGATTATGATTATACTGTTTTTATTTTAAAAGAAAGCCGCTGCTCCATTATTGTAAGACGTCTGCTGAAATACTTTATTAACCTGAAGACATTATGACCGAAAGTCTTATCATCTTAAATGCTGAGGCAATCGATAGTGTAGACCGAGATTACATTTTTACGGTCTTAGATTACGTTTTCTTTGGCCCAATGTTACATAATCGATTAATCTGCTACACTCCTTACCCTCACTCAACTGCAATTTTAACAAACTCCCAGTGCTCACAAGACTCTGGCCTCCAACCCCTCAGAAGTATATCAGCTACAATTAAAGGTGTCACTTTATGGCAATGATTACGTTGTTTACATCTCTTACCCAAGTGTCTCTTTACCCACTTCACTCTGGGTACTTGAACAATTTGGCCAAGTTTCAGGATACAAACTGAATATACACAATTGATCCTTTCCCAGCACCTGTCTTTACTTGCTTTTTATCTGTCTTTCCGATCAGCTAGCAGCCAAATCGTGGTCCAGTTCTTGAGGGTGTGGGCCCGGATCAGGAAAAACTTTGACTGCCTTCTCTCTTAAGCCCCATAGCATCAAACCATCTTTTTTGCCATGGACGCAAGATAAAACGTCATAATTGTCATAATAAGGCATTCAAACTCTGACAGACCAATGCATTTACGACCACTTCGTCCTCCTCGATGAATTATCTAGAAAATACAGTTTGCCCAGCAACCCTCCTTTTCAGATACCTGTAACTGAAGCAGCACATACGAGGTCAACTCTTGTGGTTTCCTGTTTTGTCCTGATCTGGTCAATTGCTTCATTATTTATAACTCTCTGTCTCTCGACCCACATGCTAAAGGTTCAATGTCCACACTTTTCAACTACATAACAGCTTAGGTACACCTCATAAAATCATTTAAAGAAGTCTCAAGATTCAGGATGTAGGATCTTTATAGTTGCATCGTATTTTAGGTATTAGGTCAATCGAACATTTGATAATTAAAAAAAACAACCCCTGCAGCCCCTCACAAAACACACACGCACACACACATCCATGTATAAAACAATAAACAGCTATGTTATACTGTATATATGGGACTCAATGAAAACAGAAACTGTGGAAATGCCATCATAAAGAGACAACAAAGTAAATTATTTCATATAATATAACATTTAAATATTCATTTAGTCACAGCAAACCAACATTAAAGTTATAAAAGAGCCTCATACTGTAGCACAGTAATTAGAATCAGGGTGAAACAGAGGTGCAGGATGGGGGTGGACGTAGTTTGTCACACTGGTCTGCATGGAGTTGTTGAGTTGAAGAATGGCGAAGCCTCGAGTGTTTGTGTCAGTGTCTCATTGTTTTTGCCCCACTCAGCCCCTCATACTGCCTGGTTCCAGATAATCCTCTTCTGAGCAAGAGCAGTCTTTTACACATGAGTGCTTCTCTTTCCCCCCTACACCCGATTTTCTCTCTCTTTCACTCACACACACACACACACAGGCGGACTCATCTTTTTGCTTACCACTGTTACACATTTATAATAGTTTGACCCTTGCACTCATTCACGAACGTCTTTATACTGCACTGCTGCTGTTTGAAGTGCTGAATCAGTAACTATAGCCATCCAAATATTGCCTCAGTTGCGCTAAATACCTGAGCTTGTTAACTTCATAAAAGTCCTAACTTCAGCAAAAGTAGCGTGTGTGTCACATTTTTCCAACCCCTGACTGCACAAGGCACATCTGAAGGCAATATAAGGACAAAATTCAACAATAACCCAATAACTGTGTGATTATATTTAGAAACTGTGGCTGAACAGATTTTTGGACTTTTGATGAATGAGAATGAGGCCAAAGTGCCATCCATTTCTCCTCTTCCTGGACAGATTCTTGCTATTGTTAGTCATGCTTAGAACCTCTTCCATAACATCCTCCTCTCCATCTCAGCTTTCCTGTTTTACTTTACTTTCTTTCCCTTAGTCTAGTCATACTCCAGAGTAGTTTTTAAGGGGCAGGGTAATAAGATTAACTCCTCCCCTTTAGGCTGGGATAATTGCACTGAGTGAGTGAGGAGAGAGAGAGACACAATAGACTTTAATCACTCCTGTGGTTCAAATCTGTTGGCCAGCCGAGCTCCACAGACGCTGGCTGAAAATACAGAAGAGGGAAAGAGAAAAAAGAAAGACCATGGAGAAAGAGGCAGGGAGAAAACAGTTCTGAGAGAGGCGCTATCATCGGCAGTCAGTATGATCTCTCACTACCCTCTGGCCACCCTTCTTACCTGGCCCCCCGGGCCCAACAACCACTGTCATTACCTGGACAGCACCTTGGAAGAAGGAGGCGTCGTCCTACAATGGTACCAGCCGCGCTGCCCGGAGAGCAGCCCGCAGCACTGGGTCAGTACATACAGTATATGCTGGTGTGTGTGTGTGTGTGTTTGGGGGAAGTACAGGTACTCCTTGTTAAACAGATTGGCTGAATTCGGCCTCAGTGAGTGACCGTCTGTTCTGTGCTTTCTGTTTGATGAGGTGAAGTATCAAACCACTGAGTTCTGGGATGCCGGGAAAACTTCATTGCTAAATAGCTTGGAATGATAAACATTTGCAGATTTTGTCCGTCGGGGAGTTTGTAACTCATCCAAAGCCTGTTTTTTGGATGTTTGGGGAAATGTGAGATAGAGTTAGTGAGTTAAATGAAAGGAATGATAGAGACGGTTGAGGTGCATTCATGTGTTTGTGTGTTTGTGTGACAGAATTAAAGAATTAAATGTCAACAAAGCAATGAAATGTGCAGCTGTTGCACCTGTGTGTATTCAGCACTTCTAGTGAGGCTGACAGTCACGTGAACACTTGAGCGGTCGTGACGCATCCGGCAGCATCCTTATGCTTCTCTGCCCAAATGTCTTTCCGTTGTGATGTATATTTGATAAATGTGGCCCATTTTGACACCAAATTGGAAGATTACATTTGACTTCATTTTATATTTACTTTATTATGGAATAGTAGAGTTCTATTTGGTAGATGACCAGATGACACATTTTTCTATTATTGGGGCATGCATAACTTCTGTTTATGCTGTTAGAGAAATATCACGCACAACCCCAAAAACAAAACAAAACAAATTTTAAAAACGTCACTGACTGAGTTCAGAATTGATTCAAGACAATTTGCAAAATCCTCAGCAGTGCAATGGTAATTGTATTCATACCGCATGGAAAAAGCACAGAAAGCCCCTAAATTCTCAAGATATGATAATTTCCTAAATTTCTACATGGCCCAAATCCATTTTCAGTAACCCCTGATTGATTTGATCCCAGATGTGTTGCATAATACTTAACAATGTAATACATAATACTTTGCGTAATGCTGCTTTGGCATATTCACAAACTTTGGTTATTTCAGTCAAATTTCAAATAAAACTCTAGTGTTTACGGTGGTTACAAGATTTCAAAGTTCGAAGTTAATCCTTCAGATTACCGTTAATGTACGTGAACAGATACAGATATAGACCGCCAAAAGACCACAGAGTTCAGATGGAGGATGAATGCAACCCTCAAAGGAAAATCTGCTTATTTCACATCTGCTCAATGAAATTACATGCTGTTATTGCAACTTCTAACCCAATAACGCTAACTGGACAGTAAACCTTGATGACACACACTTGACAGCTGACCTCTTGTGAAAGGCAAAAATGATCAGTCACTGGAACATTCACAGGAAGTGTTTCTCACTGTGTTTATGTGCGATTGAGTAAATGGCCGGCAGAATGGTCACAGGAAAGACATGACTCAGTGTTCCTCTGTATTAATAATCCATTCTGATCCCTATATGGATCTGAACTAATGTCACTAATGACTTTTGCTCACCATTCACACACACTAAATTTATTTACCACTATTTAAAGCTTCTTCCAGGTCACAGATTCTGTATAAGCGTGATTACCAGTAAGACTTATTCCAGCTTACTGCAGGGAGATTGTTTGCACGTGCGCTCTGGGGGAATGAGGCTAAAATGAAAATATCTTTGGTGTTTATTAGTGGAACAGTGGGCTCGAGTCAGTGGACTGCAGCCCGACTGTGCTTCAGGTTCTACTTAAGAATGCTTCCCGACCTGCTGAAGTGTCCTTGAGCACACCACCAGTGCAATACAAAATGTACTGTTGCTGTTATGTAACTGAAATATGTCTGATCTCTGTGGAATTGATAGCCTCCCACTTTCATGTGGGATTTTTGTTCTTAATTACACTATTATTCTTATAAAAACAACTTGTCATGCACTCAACTTTCTCTTTTACTCTGAGCCTTGTGTTGGCCATAGAATCTATTTTTCTGTCAACTACAGCTCTCTCTTCATATTGTGCTTTGTTTTTTAAAATCTGATTTATATTCTATTAAATTTAGATTTGCTCTGTATTTATATATTTTAGCCTCATATATTTGTTTTATTTTTTCATATTCTGGGCTGCATTGAGTTGTATTTTCACTTACTATATATTTTACTATGTATACCCAACTGTGTGAATTTGAGTCTGATGGCTGTTGCACTGTAGTCACTCAGTATCTTGTTTTGAGCCTAAATATGTGGAGATCATCCTCCTCGCTCTCTATCTGACATCCTGGCTGGCGTGTCTTCCCTGCCTCACATGCTTGTTTCCGTCGATTGTTTCATGGGGTAAGGCAAGCACACTCACATACACACACCCAGTGCCAGATTCACTAAGTTTATTTGTTGACTACAAGTCTCCAAAGAGCAAAACATGTTTTATAGAGATTACTTTAAACCTCCTTAGAGCGTAGTTAGAGGTGCACTAAGGGATTTTTATGATTTTTTTTTATGATGGATCAAAGTTTCACAGCATGATTTTTTATTTTTTTTGTAGTGGGCAGGCAAATAGTCAAATAACACATCTTGAAAAACCAACAGCATTCAGCATGTGGTGGACATGTGGTGCTGTTATTCACAAACAGGCCGATCAAACAAATCATCTATTTTTACCACCACACAGCTTCTGAAGTTTGGGTGCTTTTTAAAATTAGCACTGAGTTGTGCAATCAAAATCGCATACTTTTAATTTACAATTCCATCTGTCGGAAATACTGGGGTGAGAAATGGGTTGTTTATGCCTACTGTGACCTTTCCACTTCTTCTTATTTTGAAAGTGTGTCCGTTGGCCTGCGGTGGTGGCTGAAGACTTTGGCTTTTCGGACTTCACGTCTTTTCTACCTTGTCAGTTAACTTTGTCCTCACCATGAACAGGTTATGAAACTAGGCCAGTCATAAACCATTGGACTGATTACATGTCTATAATCAGCCTTGTGAACAGTTATAGCCCACTGTCAGGTCCACAGTCCAGGTCAGAGGGAAAGGAGGAATGCTGAGGTGTCACAGAGCTGAAGACAGTTAGACACACACACACACACACACACACACACACACACACAATGATGAAAAGATGGAGCAAATCAAATATGACAAGCGTGGTATGAATTAAATCGGCATTATTGACTTTAAGGAGAAAGTGTTTGGTTTGAAACCAATCTCACAGGAAGAGACGTGAGAGTCTTAACATGTGTGCTCTCTGCCGTTCCAGCTGTGTTCCCACTTTTGATTACACTTTGAACATCTCCAGAATCACTTTTGCACGGTTCGCTCTCAGTTAGAGACAGAGTAACGTACGTTTACGATATACGTGCTGATCAATACGCATCCGTGGAGCGGATATTAACCGCACTGTCACATCCTCTAGTTAGACATAACCACCGGGGAAACTCAGCAACCTCTAGAAATGCAGAAGTGACAGTTCACAGGAAAAAACAGGGAGAAATAAGGAGAGGGGGGAGAGAGCGAAGGGGGGGTGTTGAATTTAGATGATGGTGTGCTTTCCATTGAAAAAGAAGAAAGCTGAGTTAGCACTCTTCCTTCCCCTTTTGGTCGCCTTTGAACAGAGAAGTGCACGTTTCAGAGTTATGGTCATTGACGTCTCAGGGCGTCCATCGGAGGAGCTTGATTCTTGCTCGTCATGTGTTTTGATGACTGGACAACATGATTTCAACATAACACGTCCATTCATCTGACCTTAAGGGCTTGGAGTCAACTTCATTGACTTACACGGCCACGGCGGTCAAACTGTGGTGGATGTAGCACCACCATGATCGACGGCAACTCTGCGACTGAGGCAAATTACTCGTAATCCAGTTTTATAATAGTTTAATATTTACTCTATTTGAACTGACTGAGATTTTTTCAGGTCGAAAATATCCCGACTTGTCTTCGTCCACACTGTTTTGTTCTGTTCGTGCTCCCACTGTAAACCTGCACAGGCCCACATGATGTGTTCAGTGATTTTCCATGGAGTTCTTGGTGAGGCACTGCTTAGATGTTGTGGTTGTCTCAGAGGTGGTGGTCTGACTTAAATTTGTCATCCAATGCACACAGTCAATTGTGTGTAATAGAAGTAACCCAGTAACCTATATGAAACACGAGTATAACGTTCTGCAGAGCCTTTATGTCGGCCGTTCGTGTCGAAGCAGCACAGGGTACGCACATGAATAGATTCCTGGATTGAACCACTAATCTCAGATAATAGGAGATTTCAGGCCCCCCACTTCTTTCGCCTTTCCTTTTGTCTCCAAATGTACAATCCACAATATCCCAGACATCTTTATACACATCATTCTTTTGTTCTGTGGACCACTTCAGGTGATGTTGACATACTTGAGTGACCCTTGGCAGGTCAAGCTGACTTATCGCTCGGCTGTATAAAGATCCATATTGTTATCTCTGGCCTAATTGGGTCGTGTAATAGGGATGGTGTGAAACGTCGATGCCGTGGCTATTGTTCTGTCATGCAGGACCCAGCCCACGGCAAAAACACCACAGGAGCTGCTCCCTTAACTGGGGCAGAAACACATTGCACCATATGGAGAGTATTGTGTATTTTGTGGTGGTCTGTCGGTGTGTGCGTGTGTATGTGTGTGGTTTGGGGTGGTTTAGATATTGATAGGGGACACGTGCAGCATGGCGTCTTTGATATGGTTTGTTTTTGATAGTTGGTAGCGACTCACTCTCTCACTCTCTCTCTCCCTCTCTCTCTCTCTTTGTGTGTCTGCATGTGGCAAGGTGCTTCTGTCAATAATCAGCAGCTCGTGTGTGTGTGTGGTGAGGTACCAGATGTGTTTTACTAAACCTTCTAATTTTCCTTCATACCCACCCCCACCACACACTTCCACTCTATTCCTTTTCCCGCTCGGGCAGGGTATAAGTCAGGACACATGACCAGGATCAAGATGACATTGTGGAGTGTGTGTGTGTGTGTGTGGTGGGGACAATTATTAATAAGTGGTCAGCGTTTGAGCATTCTGAAGTGTCAGCATATTACTAAGTACAGCATAAGGTCAGATTGACAAGCAGCAACAAAACACAGCAGCATATTAAATCACATATTTTTTTATTTTTTTTTATTTTGTAATTTAGTAGTTTTGTAATTGTGT
>OMNV01001177.1:8658-30336 GCA_900303265.1 Brotula barbata | reverse complement strand
GACGACAAAGGTGCATTTCCACGTCCGAAAAAACCAAAATGAACGTTAACGGTTCTGTGAAGACAAAACTCTGAGGTCGGGGGAGGTTCCAGTCGTGTGAAAGAGGCTCTATTTTTGACGCATTGTAACATGTGGCAGGTATGATTTACAATCAAATCAACTTGGAAGACGAGAATCAGTATTTCTTTCATTTTCCTTCCTTTGATAACCTTCTGTTTGCTTGAACACTCTGTTGGATAATCTGGCACATCGCTTCTCAACCTGTGGTAACGCCACCCGTGGTTCTTGGAACACCGTCCAGTGGAAATTTCTGTGAAAAAAAAACAATGGAAATGTATGCAAATTTTGTTATTTTGGGATATTATTCACAAAAAGCAGCCCAGCTTGTCCCGTGTGCACACTTGTTCTTTTGGCAGGAGGGGATGGCTCTAAATAGACCCGCAGCAGCTACCGCTAAAGAGAAGGTGGAAACCAGGGACACGAATCAGAGCTGTAGTAAACTCAGAACGCTTTGTTGATGCAATCAGGATGAAACTACCACACAAACATGATTGCGGAATTGACTGAAAATTGATTTGAAATCTAAACGTGAGGGCGGCTGATTTTAGCCTGATTTTAAAATCCCCCAGAAATTTGTTCATGCCTGAAGTGTCTCAACTCGAATCATGCGAAACAGAACACAAGACAGATTCCCTGACATGGAAAAGTTTTTAATTTTCCTGATGACATAACAGACGCCCAGAAACGTTATCTTGTAAAACGTGAATTTCCCCCATGCCTGTTTTTCTGTTCTGTGTTCTGTTCTCTTCTGTGTGTTTTTCTATTGCTGCTGCCTGTCTTGGCCGGGTTTGCCTTGGAAAAGAGATCCTTAATCTCAGAGGGACTCTCCTGGATGAATAAAGGTTAAATAAAAATTTTAAAAACGGCTGAAAACAGGCTGTGTAGTTCATGAAGCGACGGGTCGCACTTGAGAATCCAATTTAAATACACAATGCAAAGCAGCGTTTGGCTGAAGAGCTGACAGGAGCGCTAAGCGGTGTGTTATAAAGTGTCTTGTTGACAGGGGACAAAGGACGGCTTCCTGTCCCATCACGAGCGCTTTCCTTCAGATTGAATTCACAAATCTTCCTCCGACTCATGCAGCCGCCCCTCTGGTGGCCATGACGGATACTCCTCGCTCCACGTGAGCCCCTGGGAAGCGAACATAAGACGCTCCACTCCGTGACCCAAAACATCTGCTGCTAATATGGGTCAGTTTTAACCCCATGCAGGTCTCCTAAAAATCCTGCACATGACAACTAAATGAAAAACACAAATGGCATGAATCAACCGGACTGCCTGTTATTTCCCAGCACTTGTATCAACATGATAGGAAACCCACAGAGCTGTGAAAAATCTAAGCTCGGACACCCGGCGGTTCTCCCTCGGATCCAAAAAAGGCTCTTCCTGGCCCCAGGGTCAGGCGAGGAGAGGGCCAGGATCGCATGGAGTATTTACTGTACAAACAGCAGCCAGTTATCATGTCTGGAGAATTGAATTGTTGTGACTGCTGGGCTAAAACTTCAACTTTTCTGAATTTATTCCAGCACTCTGTGCAAATGCTTTCAGGATTCTTGCGTTTTAAAATGATGACCTGCTTAACATGGGCACAGTGGAAGAAGTATTGGAATCCTTTACTTCAGTAAAAGTACTGATAAACTGTTGAAAAGTTTTGGAAATTCAAGAATAAATCATAGAAAAACAGAAAGAATTCAACGTTTTATCACACATCAGGAATACAAACCTTGCATTGAATATTATGAATTGATTATATCTGGTCAGTTGAAGACTTTGTACCCGTTTTCCTGTCTAAACTCTTGAGATATCATCAAAATTAAACCTCAAAATAAGTACCACACAGTTTATTGATCGACGTAAAGTAAGAATTATTGACATTTTGGAATCATAATCCAGCTATATCCCCTTAGAATGTTGCTTTTCTGTGCGTGTGTAAACATTTCTGCGTGTTTGTGCTTTCGCCACGACTCAGAGGGCCTCTCTCCTTATCAGGGACCTCTTCAGGCAGCAACAGTCCCGCTCCTATCAGGATGGAGAGGAGTACAAACATCTGTGCTTGACATGAGCTTGCAGCTAATTGTTTGTTAGTCTGTGATGAAATGCGAGGATGAGCAAAGTACTGATAACGCCCTCCATTAGCCGTCTCTCACTCTCTCACTCGTCTCTCAGAGTTCTATTTGTCGAAAGTGTGTCGCCGTTCGTGTGACATTTCAATCAGAGACATTGCTGATTTTACACGTCGTATTCAGTTTATAGGGAGCACCGTGTAAAAAAGAAAGAAAAAAAAAAAACAGGCAATGATGAGGTGGAGCATTTAGCGTGAAGGATATAAACTTGCACGTTGAGTTAAGTAGAGCTGAGATAAAGGTCATCATTAAATCCCTTATGAAGCACGCCTGGCAAGACTGAAGGCAGTCATGAAAGCGGGAGAGGAGGTGAAGGGAATCGGAGAATAAAAGACATCGTAACCTGATTGAGATTAAGGCGAACGTGGCCCAATTACACATTACATAAAATAAGTAAACACCCGAGAGGAAATCGTAGACGCTGCAGTGAATTAAAAAAACAAAAAAAAAAGTGTAAAACGTGTTGTTGGACTGTAGGGGTTACATGGAGGAATGGAAAAAAAACATTTTTCGAACCACCACAAGGACTCTGTAGGAAGCCCGATGGGACTGGATGTCAACATTTGGTACGTTTCCCAAAAGAAACTGGCCTGAATGACAGAATCTAGGTTTTGTTCGGTGCACCAATAAGCTGGTTTTCCAGCTACCAGTAAACAAGAACTAGTAGTAGTACAGAGTAACAGTTACATATTCCACCGTCACTCCTTTGCAGCTGTCACACGGTGATGTTTTAGATGGGCTGGGGAACACGAGCAAGGAGAGGAAGAAGAGGGAGCTCGGCTGAAACGCTGTCATAACGGAGGGGAACATAGTTCATCTTACCGGAGATGTGAGGCTCATAGAGAGGCAAAGATGCAGAGAAGTAGAAATAAATAAATAAATGAATAGATAAATGAATAAATGAATGAATGAATGAATGAATGAGTTGATACCCCAAATTGTAAATACAAGCTTTGCATCGCTTTTGGGTGAAAAGACATTGAATTGAATTTCCATGATTTCTTTCTAAACTGTCCAAAAATTAGAAAAAATTGGAAAAAAATTGATGTGCATATTTGGTGTACTGGCCCTTTAAGAGTGAAGCGTGGGATGCTGATTGTTCACGTCATTATACATCTTCATATGTCCTCTAATCCTGCAGTTCTGGGCCTACTTAGTGTTTAGTTCTTCTCTCGTGCTCGGCGGCCTTTGTAGTGTTGAGTTACAATTAATTTTCTGTTCGTTTTTTGGCTGAGGAAACGGTGTCAGATGCTGCTTGCCATAACTTTTCCTGCATGAATCGCCCTCTTGTTTCAAGGTTGCGACCCCCTCGCTCGAGACAATGCACACCTACCAACCTCCAAAGAGGGAAGTTTTATGCAGGGGACCTTTGACTCTCACGTCTCCGTATTTACGTCTGAGAAAATAGTGGAATTATGACACTTAGCGCTGTCGCCTACATGTGTCTGGAGTTGCTCTGTGAAGACTGGGGGGCCTTTGAGACCACAGGTCAACCCATGACACCCTTCTCTCTGGTTGAATAGTGGAACACATTCACACTCACATGTCATGAAAATGTAAGAAATCCCATATTAAACGGCCTGAAAATTCTGTTGCTAAAGTCGGGCTGCATCTAAACATGCATGTATCATCAGGGAGGAAGCTCATACATATAAAATTGATCAAACACAAATAATGTTTATATAAGTTATAGTATCTCCCTAAGGACAGTGAAATATCAATTACGGAATTGTGAGTAAATGGATTTGAAGTACTAAAGCATTGATATGGGTGAGAAGGCTCACCAGTAACGCACAAGTAAGCAAAAGCAGTTATAGTGGGCCCCCTAGAGGACAAGTATGAAACTGCATCTGCACACCAAGTACACTTCTATAGCATGAATGTGTTGATTTTTATTTATTTATTTATTCATTTTGCATAGGTCTTTTGGATGAAGTTGGTCGCTCAGATAGAACTTAATCTTTTGGTATTTTTTCCAAATAAATTCCAGATGTCGCACTGTAAACCAGATGGGTCTCCATATACAATCAGTCAATTCATAAATGGGAAAGAAAGTTTCTGTTAAACTTAATGGGATAAACATAAACAAAATCAAGAGTCGGGGAAAATGTTGTTGTGCTCTAAGTGCATTTATAGATGACGTTGGCTCTCTGCACGGAATGAAGTCTAATCATTTCACATCAATCTTGGCTAATTCAGGTGTCACCTCTCCCGTCCATATCGGTGTTCTTTGACATATGTTAGCATTGAGCCATCTGTGGCTAACAACTGAGCACAATCATCTGTCTTTGGGGGTTGAACTCGTCTTGTATACACGGAGACACAAGCCAGCAGTAGCCTCTTTGATCATCTTCCTGATGTGTGGTCACGGTGGTTTCACTTCACTCTTTTGGCTCAATCAAGCAGCCATGAATTCAGGGAGGCTCAACTCCAGAGAAGAGAACCTGCCATCTGCAGAGAGGAACCACTAAGATCCAATCAATGAGCAATCAGATTCCCTCTTATCTATTTGGCTTGGCTGGACGTGGATGTTAATCAGTCCCATATCTCCGTAATGGTGTTCCTGTTAATTGCCTCCCTTCGTTGTGGCCGTATCCTCTTTCACTTATGATCTCTATCTGCAAATGAGGTCAGAAAGCCATATGGATCTGGTTTCCACACCGGCTCTACTGAATCCTAACAGGGGACCGTTGGAAAGAGCGCCGGCCATGTGGCCTGCTGGCATTTAAAACTGTTCTCAGATCAAGACTCCTGTCGTTTGCCGATGTCGGCGTTCTCTCGGGCCCCCGCGTCGAGCTTCACTCCTTCAACAGTCACCGAGGTATCTGCGACATGCTTTTCAGAGCAGCGTCCATCTTTGAGTCCCACGACAGGGACGTTTAATCTCCTTTCAACCCATGGTTATTCTTATGAGTCGGTTCCCCTTGAGAATGGGATGATTTGCATATTCATTGAGCTCTACATCTGATGCCCGTCTTGTTAGACCTGCTAACGGTGTGATATCCGAACAGCTCCAGGGCACGTCCGCCACCCGTCTGAGTGCCATGCAAATACAAAATAACTGACATTGTGACAATCGGGACACTACAAATCACGTTCTGACTCACACCTGACCTGTGGTGCCAATGGATTTTTGAGTTCAAATCTGCTGCTGACACAGCATGACCAAAAGTGAAGAATTTGTTTGACAAATGAACTATGATGCAAATATGCAGCTTTGGAGATGTCGATGCATGCAGATGAAAAGGTCACCCGGGTCAGACTGAACAGTCTTTTGTTGCCTCGTCCCCAACCTCCAACCCCTGTAACCTTCTCTCATTATAAAGGGCTAACTGTCATTTCTCTCAGGCTTCTCCTCCGCATTACCAAACCCCTGGCCCTCTCTCCCCGGCTCACCCTTTGGGCCAGCAGACGGGCTAAGGGCATTCCTCCATGAAGACTTTCCCTTTTCTACCTTTGCTTTGATTTTACGCTCATTATCCCCCCTACAGCTTTGCTGATCCACAACAAGGGACCCCTTACCTGATGGAACAATGGGGGGAGTTGCCGCGTTGCCTGATGAAGCTAAGCTGGGCTTGGGGGCCAGAATGGCGGCTTGTATTGTCTCGACACGCACGGCCACAGGAGAAATCTCCCGTTTTCTGCAGACCAAATCAAATTAGCAGCAAACCTCCCTTGAAAGACCATATTCTCCAAAGTGGGACGTCTTATCCAGTGAGCCCCTTTGTAATTCAGGGGTACCCAGCTGTTGTGCTACTGTTGTGAAGGAAGAAGACCATCCCTCCATGATCTTCAACCTCCTCGCCCCTAATGATGCCCCCGAGGCAGCAGGGCTAGAGGGCAGGTGGCAGGGTGAGAGGTCTCCCTGGATGGGACAAACTCCTCTCACTCTTTATGACTTCGCTGGGCTTTTTTGTACCACAGATGCTAAGGATCCTCGTGCTCGAGTAGTATAACGGACGGAATACTGTTTAGAATGACTCGCTGAGATAAAAATAGATGAGAATTAGTTTTATAACACACAGACAGCAATCAGTAAGGCAGTTGTTGTTGTATCATACAATGTTATTATAACTGAGGTAATTTGAGATTGTATGCTTGAGAAAACCATTTAAGACGAGGTATGTACAAAAATAGAAAGAATTAATACAGTTACCAAGAAAACAAGTAAGAAAAAATTGAATTAAAATGTGAGCTCCTTGGGGGAAACCACTCAGAAATAATTAACAAGTAACGAAAAACTTATAATGACATAAATAATAAACCTAAAGGTAATTCAGGGATAATAAAAAAAAAATAAATAAATAAAAAAAGTCTAAAATAAGCTGCAGTGTATTGCCGAGCAAATAATATAGTAATACAACACTGACCCCTAGTGGCCTTTTGGTGCAACATCACTTCACCTTTCAATGTCCTGTTAAGACAAAATATCAACCACAGACATTGAAATTTCTGAGAAGGTTGGAGCAGTAATGCTTGTATGATGGAGCCCTTGTTCTTCACACCGTCTTCATTTCACTCCGTCTCCCTGTTTTCTGCTTGGTGATCTGCATTTCTTCCATCTGGGTCTTGACGTACTCTTTCAGCTGAGTCTCCGTGAGGAGCTTGAACACTCCGTGCTGTCTGAATGGGTCCACTAGGGTGGTGAGCGTTACGGGGGTGAATTTCTTGGTTCCCTCGTGTGTGGCAGCACTCGGAAGCGGTAACCTCTGAGGTAAAGGTTGGTGCTGCTGCTGCCTGGTGGTGTCAGGAGCAGTGGAAACATTTCTGGCCTGTGCTGCGTTTCTCATATATTTAGTGACAGGTCTGCGTAAACTTGGGGTCGTCTTGCCAGGTACTGCTCGTCTCTGAGTCTGAATGTTCACTTTTGGGGGTCGCAGTGATCTGGGCTTTGGAATAACACTCTTGCGGTCATACAGCAGTGGATCCTGATGCGGGTGAGAGCTCCAGCAATCTCGCAGTCTGGCATTGAGCTCCGTATTGATGCTGGTCTCGTTTCTGTGCTGCGACTGCTGGATGGCATTAATCTTGAGGAGGATGGAGTCAGGCTTCGGAGGATGATGAGGACCCCTCTCCTTCATACGTTCAGACACTGCCTTCTCACTCTCAAGCACGGACTGTTTTAGAGTCTCGCCAGCTGCAGAAAAAATGATTTAAACCGTGGTGGCATCAGAGTCAAATGTAATATTTTACAAATAACAGAGATACATTTTGATTTTTGACTTTATATATCGACTACTGACACAATGTGCAACCAACAAAATGTTAATACGCATTAACTTTGCGTACAGCAGGACACATACATGTGTGCTGTTAACTCAGTTTGATTTTCAACATTTTGAAAGGTCAAAAATGTCAAAGGTCAATGTCATTCACTGTAAGGACCAATTAATGCCAAGTCCAACACTTTTTAACAAACAATGTAATCTAACCTGTATAAAATTAATTTTTATACATGCACTCCACCCAAACATAAGACTTTGTGACAATGGAACAACATTTGAGCTTCACCCATAAAGGCCATAGGTGGTGAATGGGTTTGAGTCTACGACCTTCTAATCTCTGAACCTCTCGATTCCTATTGTTTTGTCTCGTACTCACCCCTGTAGGTTCTGATTTTACACGGGGCAGACACACTACAGGTGTGGGGTCTCTGGGTTGGCTCAGCGATCTCTGCTTTCTTTTTCTCTTTCTCACTCCGTTTGACTGTTTCCGCCTGTGCTGTCTGATCTGCCACGGCGGAGGAACGGGGAAGCTTTCCGGGTGAAGCTGGAGATTCCTTAGTCGCCAAAACCTCCTGATCCGTGCTAACATCACTCTGCCCCTTCCCCTCATCATAATCCCAGAACACTTTGGCAAAGTAGCAGAGATTCAAACTGGCAGTAGTATTGACTAAAATGCTGAAAGGAGGTGAGAGAGAGAGAGAGAGAGAGAGAGAGAGAGAGAGATGTCATTTGCAAAACTGAGCATATCAAAGAGCATAAACTGTGATGAAGACACATCAAACCCTCCCACCTGTTTTCATGGAAATGCATGGATTGTATATGGTTTGGACCAGACGCTACTCTGATGTCTCTCAAACACTCTCCGGTGAGGAAATTAAATATGCGGATCTTCCCGTCTATGCAGCCGGTGACAACGCGGAGGTAGATGAGTGTCACGGATCTGACCTCCCTGGAGAACAGGCACAAATATGTACTTTATATTTGTTAACTGCTGCTGAGTGACATGACGGCTTGTATCTGCTTACCTTGGGTGGGTAAAGGTCATAAGACACGACTTAATATCGGGGTTGATGCTCCACGTCATGACGTGACCATTGGCATCCCCTGATAGAAGATACCATTCGTGGAGGAACAGACACTTCACTGAACTTCGATGGGCGTCAATCACCTTCAAAC
The DNA here is from genome assembly GCA_900303265.1 of Brotula barbata. NCBI lineage: Eukaryota > Metazoa > Chordata > Actinopteri > Ophidiiformes > Ophidiidae > Brotula > Brotula barbata. The sequence goes on along the minus strand of OMNV01001177.1, from coordinate 21,752 downwards.
AAGTGGGAAAATTATGCCAAACAATGAAATTGGCAACATACAATTCAAATGGGTCTTGGCAAACACGCTCACCCTCAGCAGTGATCCATTTTCCATGTCCCATATTTTGATAAAGCCCTTATCACAGCTGCTGTATAGCGTCGTTTTGGTGAGCTTCAGACAGCGGATAGATGAAGGGTGCTTGAAATTATAATCCTCTATAACCTCCCCCGTCCTAAGACTCCACACTGTATTTTTTAGAAAAGATGAAAACAACAAAGTTTTAACAGGGTTCAAAAGAAAAGGTTGTTTTTTTTACTTTTTGCATATACAAATAAATGCACCATGAAATTATACTATTCCTATATCATTAGCAGTTTCTACCCCAAGAGGGATTTTAAGTACTGAACCGAATACAAAGAAGATACTAGGACCATAATTTATTTGTTCAATATGAATGGTGATAGTTGTACTGGAATCATTATTAAGGATAATATTCATATTGAGGCTGCTTACCTTTGATTTTACGGTCTTTTGCTCCCGAGACAAGTCTGTCCTCGTGGAGATCGAGGCAGTTAATGGTACCAGTGTGACCCAGCAGCACCATCTGGCATGTATCAGTCTTCAAATCCCAACATCTACAGGTGAGATTAAACATCTGGTAACCACAAACCGATAAAAATACAAGATGATCGCGAATCTGAACTATGATGACGTGCAACTCCTCTTCACCTGATCGTTGCATCATAGCTGGCAGTTATCACCAGGTCTCTGTCCTCACGGAGCAGAACAGCCCGGATGCTGCCAACATGGCCCTTCATCACTCCCACAATTTTGCTGTCTGATGCCACATAAAGGAGACGGAGCAAACGGTCCTTGGAGCCAATGGCCACCAGCGATCCACCTCCATAGTCTACCACCCGATGAGGATCGTCTCTGTATTAGAGGGGAAAAAAATCAAGGTTGAGTGAACCCATCAGTTCCCGTTCCAGATCTGATAGGGCTCGGGGTTTTACATAACAATGTTATCAAGATCAGTGCCATCACTTCAAAGTAATTTGCTAATTATGACGTGTAAACACTAACTTCTCGAGCAGAACTTTGGTAAAATATGCACCACAGTAAACATTTCGCTCTTCCATCTGCACGGTCTGGGTTTTGATAAATGAGGGGTCAGACGGCTTGACCTGTTAAATCATGAATAGAGAAAATCAGTTACTACAGTGATAATATACCAAATGGTACCAAATGATGTTCATGCTTGAGAAAGATCTGTTGACCTTTGGTCCTCTACAAATGTCTCCTCTCTCGTCATCTGCGACATGATCAGGGACAGCGACATTGATGATGTTGGCATAAGTTGAACTGACAACATTCACCATCTTGCTGTGCTACAATAGAAAAAGGCATTGAGAGATGATTGAGAGATGTTATCTAATTTTTGGTTTGTTACAATAACCATGACACTTCACCTCCTTCTTGTTACAGAGAAACTAGGGCCCAACCGATATATTGATTTGCCGACATTGGCCTATCGCAGATATGTCGTTATCGGAGTATATGCGCCAAGATTAAAACTTTAGGATAGAAAAAGACACTTAGACCAGTGATAGATATTATATTCATAGTGATATTTTCTATCAATTTGTGTTTTATGATTTCTGATGGGTGAAGTGAAGTTTACTGTTCAAAGTTTGTTAATATATAAGATATCCTGCCTCCATCTATATTAAATCTTTTTGTCATTTTGTATACATGTACACACACACACAAAAATATCGGCTGATATATCGATATCAGAATTGTCTTACTCCGTAATATCGGTATCAGCATCGGCCCCCACAAATCCAATATCAGTTGGGCCCCAATAGAAAAATCCTTCCTTACCACCAAACGATTAAATTGTTTATATTTGCAAATGCCCTACCTCCATCATCAACCTAACTTGATCCCGAAAGATTCGTTTGAAACCGATTTCCATCAAGGTCTCCTCTGCAAGGACCTGCCAGTATATACAAACCTTTTGGCAGCCTCTCAAAGTATGCTCATCTAATTGACCTGGAAGACGTACACATGATGTTTGAAAGTACACAAAGTATTACTCATTAGTTTTACTGCATGGTGACATGGAAACGAAGAGGAAAACTACTACGTTTTCTTTTTTAAGATATACATGTAAATAAAACACGTGAAGTTATTATTGCACTAATAGGAGCATTTTTCATCCTTTTGAAGCTTGTTCCAGCCTGCCAACCTTTTCTCTTTGATGCACTTCATGTGAGTAATGTATCTTTGAACATCTAGACAGGGCAGACAGCACAGTGGTTGCTGTGGAGTGGGTTGCCTGGCAGGGCTTTGTTGTTATATCCAAGGGAGACCCACTTGAATGGGAGATTTAACAAGAGCATTCCTGAGTAATTATGTTACGTCCCCATGGCATCATTAGCCTGACTCTGTTGTTTCATCAGTTCAAGGACATACTTAAGGTTAAACATCATGAGGGGATATGGATAATGGATATATATTCAAGTACTTTCTCAAAATCTCATTTTTCTCCTTTTATATGTGTGTGTGTGTGTTCAGATGACATTTCTGTGCTGCTACCAAGACTTTACGTTGAGTTCTTACCTAATATCCTCTTGGCCAGATGAACAGGCAGGCAGCGTATGAAGTCTACGTATCGTCTGACTCCACACATAGACGACGAGGATCCAGGAACTACCATGAGAGCAGGATGCTCTGAGTCTCTCTCATTGTCCTCATTCTCAACAAAGTGCTTCATACCATCACAATTGCTTGTTGCCGAGAAGGGTGAATTACTATTATGATCTATAATAATAATAATAATAATAATAAGATGAATATACATCCTGCATACCCACTTGGTTGGAGGATCCCAAAATCCAATGGGTGAGGGACAGGGTTCTTCCTCTTATTATTATCATTATTACTATTAGAGGGAGTAGTGGTAGTTCTTTAGCGCCCTCTGCTGGGGTCTGCAAATTCCAACGCAACTTAAATTCATACAAAGCTGACATACTGAAGTCGTTAAGGTCACGTTAAGGTTTCAATAAGGTTACAGGAGTGTCATCTTACCGTTATGCTTTTATTATTGTTATACTAAGCTTGGTTTCTACCAATCTCTAATTTAAAGATGATATCAGGCCTATACTAAAGAGTAAAATTAACCCTCATCATCGTCACCAAACTATCTTAATGTCTGGGATTGGACCTAGGTCCTTAAGTGTCCTTTCCTGTTTACTTTTTTGTTTACTTTTCTCACAGCAGACATTTTGTCATAGCAGGAAAGGTACATGTGTGACAAATTACATTAATGTCGGTGGTTGATGTTCATCATTCATTTATCCACAATTATTGTTATTTTAATTATGATAGTTACACTTGTGGTTGATATGTTAAATTTTGGTCTTTTTGCCGGGGGTGAAAAGGCACTATTAACTCCTGAACAACACCAACCACCTTTACGTTATAATCTTACCATTAAATTGCAGAAAACCCCGTTGTTGTCTCACCAGGAGCACCCTGGTTAAGTTCCCCAGCATGCGCAGTAGTTCGGCGTCACACCGTGAAAACACACGGCAGAGATAGTTTAATTTAACCCAGTCTGCGCTTTCTCTGAACCAGTTCCAGATTTCACACAGACCCGTGCCATCCGCCTCACCATCCAGAGCTTTGCTGGACCTGCAGCGCGTCACATCCCTGGCTGTTATCGGTCTGGTGGACCTGGCGTACGTAAGCCATTGCCAAGAAATTATTTGTAGTTCTCTCCTGACGCGTCTGAGCACTTGGACGCTGCTGCAGCGTAAAAGTAGCCCCACCAGGAGTCTCCTCTTGGACGAATCTGCAGGGCTCCACAAATGCTCGCTGGAGTCAAAGTTTGTCTCAAAGGCGCACGCCGGGCAAAATCCACAGCGGTTGGGGCAGTCGAGCCTCCAGCCGGGCACACTTTGACCACATTTAATTTCCTCCATGTTGGTACTATGGGGCGTTGTGGTATCTATGGGTCCGTGGCGGTTTGGTCAGTAGTTTTAGGAGTGCAGAATGACGTCACTGTTGACTGTCCTTACAGAAGTATGACGGTCGAGACATACGCATGTGGGGTGTCTAACTTTTCTGGCTCTCACTTTTGTCCGTAATACAACAGTATTCTTCTCAATAAAAAGTGTTTTTGGGTTATATGTTGCTTAGAAAATAGGACACGGACCACCAACATTGTATGTGTTTAAATTTAGTCCGTAGCGTCTCGAAGTTTGTTCAATCGTCAATATAGTGTGCTCTTTACAAAAAGCAAGCAAGAGGCTACGAATGAATGAAAAATCCGTACAATGGTACATTGGTACATGATACATTTACAGTTTACATTATTTGGTCAGGCAGACTGTGTAAAAGACGTGCGCCGCCCGGGAATCGAACCCGGGTCGCAAGAATGGGAATCTTGCATGATACCACTACACCAGCGGCGCCGTTGACATATTGGCTGTCACTATAGGTTATATATCAACGATACAACACTTCCACTATGAATTTTAGTGTTTTATTTATTTCAGTACGATAAATAAATAACTACAGCATAAACGACAAGCTTATTATTCTATATGTCGTTTCTGCAATAGGGAAATCTCAACAACTGTCTTAAATATCACTTTTATTTTGGAAACACAAGTGAACTCCAGACATTTATGTTGAAAACAGATTTTTATGGACACGATGTACTTCCGGGGCCTGAGCCAGCCTGTGTTAGCTGAAAAGTACCAGTTACTCTGGTAATCTCTGGAAACAACGTGGCAATAAGATAAGCTCATAATCATGTTGTATTATTGAACTAAAACCATTTCACAGCTTACTGGGTGAAATTACAACTTTTACACTACACGTCAGAATTGGTCGTTAAGTCACGTATGTCGAGCTAGTTTGCTAATGTTGGCTAAAGCTAGCTATTGACGTTAGCTCTGGCTAGTTATTGTTGTGAGCAGCTGCTATGAAAAGAGCCGGTGGATATTTTACAATGTACACACTGTAGAGTGTGCACACATGGCAGACAGACGGAGTGTCGTGGAGTGGGTTGAGGCAACCGAGGAGGTTGTAACGGAGGAGAGTCACCCTCCTGAGAACAGCCCCCATGAAGGTGCGATGCAAGTTTACTAAAAGTGACAAATAAACCAAACGGAAAAAAGACGCAGAAATGAGTTGTTGACTTGCTTATATTTCTAACCATTTTTCTTCAAGTGCTTCTGGTGGTTGAATCAGTGGAAACAGCAGTTGAAAAGTTAATGGACACAGGGAAGCAAGAAGAGCATGGCTTTTGTAAGTTAGATTAATTATGTCTCCATATCCGTATTCCATGCACATGTTTATGTACGGAGATGTGTCAAGTCTAATAATTGTATTTTTCTCTTTTCTGTATGGTTTATAGGTTGTGAGGAGTGTCTGACTCTGTACAATGAGCAAAATGATCCCTCCAGCAATAATGGCCCATCTTTTATCCTCGACTATCCAACAACTATTGGTGTGCCTCAGCGGGCTCTCCTCACCCTGCCTTACGGCCTGATGATAGGCAGATCCAGTATTCCCAATGCTGGAGTTGGGGTTATTAACCAAGGGCCAGCAGTGTCTCCTGGGATGCATTTTGGACCATGTGAAGGGGAGGTGACCAGCAGGGAGAACGCTCTGGCCAGTGATTTCTCCTGGGAGGTGAGCTTGGACACATCAAACCCAAATCAATGAAATGCCGCAAGTGGCATTTACTGGCATTTAATATTGTTTGCTATTTTCAGCTACCAACAATGTAGAGCGACCAAGGGGTTTTTTGAAAGGCACTATATAAGTTATTATTTTGAAGGGGACTCAGAGTTAAGAAGTCTTGTTGTGTGTTGCTCTCATGACACTTAAGTTAATATTTTTTCTGCAGATTTACAAAGGACAAGATGAGTATGAGTACATGAATGCTGCCAGAGAATCACATTCAAATTGGATGAGGTAAATAAAGTATCTCACACACGCATACACACTTGGAACACATGTACAGATCTATTCACAACCAAGACGGTGTTTCATGGGCAAGGCATTAAGCTTCACTTCATACAGGGGACGGAGGAATCAGTTCGGTTGTGCTGTGTCTTTTCTTTTAATGAAACATCTTTCTTACGCAGGTATGTGAAATTTGCTCGTAACGAAGAGGAAAATAATTTACTGGCAGTCCAGTACAAGGGCACCATCATTTTTCACTGCTGCCGCACGATTAACCCTGGAGATGAGCTAATGGTGTGGCCTGGCAACAAACTAGTCTCCCGTCTGAGTGAAGCCTGGAACCAGATCTGGTCTATGAAGTTGAATGCAACAGGTACCTTTTCCAAAATATAACATATCGGTGTGAACGAAGGCTAGTGTGGTGTGAATATGAAAATATCTAGGAACAAAAGACCGAGAATTAGGAGTTATTGAGGCTATAAAGTTTGAAGTTCCGTATATTTTAACTTTTTAAAACAACCTGCGGTGTTAAATCTATTTCATTGATTGTATTTCATTTTAATGCATTAAAAGGGTGTGTATTAAACCATTGTCCTATTACATGCATTTTCAGAGTTTACATGATTGCCTTAATTCAGGCTTTGCCATTCTTTCCCTTTCCCTTTTCCTTCCTGAGAGTACAATTACTTGAAACTTGAAAATATTAAACTCATAAGTAATTGTTTAACTAATTTTCAGTATAATGCACCGGAGTGTGTTAAAGACTGGAGAATGTGACATCTGGTTGTTCTGTTTCTTCTAATTTGCAGAGAGTACCACAACAACGACGTCTCAGATCTTCATGTGCTCTCATTGTCAGTTGTCCTTCACCACAGAGGACCACCTACAGCTTCACACAGAGTACTTCCACGTACAACCTGAGGGGGGCAGTATAACACAAACAGTTAAAGCGGTTGAATCTGAAAATCATGTACCTAGTGCTGCCACAGAGATCCCTGCAGCACCCCTGGTGTTATTGCCTGAGGACCCTGTCATGTCCAAAACGTGTTCTGATTGCGGGAAGATTTTCAAGCAGATTCGTCATCTTAGGAGGCACAAGCGTTGCGTCCACTTGAACAAGCGTCCCTACTGCTGTCAACAATGCAGGCGAAGTTTTAGCCAGGCCTCCGGCTTCATCAGACACCAGCTAACTCACAAAAAGCAGGGTCTCATAAAAGAAAGGACAGTGCCTGACCAGAGTAAAATCCCCTCTGACAAAGAGACTTCAATGCCATCATTAGACCAATCCAATATTGGAAAAATAACTGTAAATGAGGAATTGGCACAAGCTGAAACAATAATGAATGTCGGCAAAAATCCACAGGAAATTGTGGACCAAACTGAAACCGAGAATACCTCTGAAGGAGAGGCTGAAAAATCCCAGGAGGTGGGTGAAAATCCCATCAATTGTTCTGACTGTTCCAAAAGCTTCACTAATGGAACAGATCTTAAAAAGCATAAGATTACTGCCCACAGTATCTTGCGCCCTTACGTCTGCAGCATGTGTCGAATGTGCTTTCGTCAATATTGCGACCTGGCCAGGCACCTACAGCGGCACAAAAAGAAAAGCAAAATGACAGAAAAAGTGAAGCCGTCTCCAGGGGAAACTGGTACAGTTTCCTTTAGTTGTACTGACTGCTCTGTGACTTTTCCATCAGAGGACACCCTTCAGCAACACATGAGTGTTCATCAGTCTGAGGAAACTCCTGAAGTGCCATCGGTGGAAAATCAAGAGGAAGAGCCTGAAAATGTTGGCGATAACCAAAATCATGATCCGGATTTCATTCCATGTCCTGCAGAGTCTATCGTCTCCAGATCTCCTTCTCAGAGGCCGCAGCGGCTCAGCGCCAGATCAAAAATCTCTGCCATAACCAAGCTCATAGCTCCAAAACGAAGGACAGCCATGTGCAGGAATCAGCAAAAAAGGCCTGCTCAGCCTGAGAAAAAGTGCAGTGAACCAGAAGTGCCTGGCACTAATTCCTTAAATGAGAAGAACGGAAAGGGAGTAAAATATAAATGGTATAGTTGCAGTCGCTGTAAAGAGACGTTCACAGAGCGGGATGATCTCGAAGCACACAGGTGCACATTGAGAGAACACAAATGCAGTCAGTGTGGGGCTACCTTTAAAAAAATAGGTTTCCTAAAGAGACATGAACGGATGGTACACACCAATGCAAAATCTTATAGCTGTGACCACTGCGGCATGGTCTTCTCTAAGTCTAGCAAACTAGAACAGCACAGGAAGGCCTGTGAGAAGTATTATTGTACATCCGAGCTCTTCCCGTGCTCATTTTGTCAGTTTTCCTTCACTATGAAGAGATACCTTGTGAAACACATCAGGAGACACCACCCCGTTGAGTATGTTTCAAATTGCGACAGTCTAATGGATCAGCTGGAGGAGGAGGAGGAGGAGGAGGAAGAGGATGCAGATAAAGAGTATACATGTCCCCATTGTGCAAAGAGCTACACAAGTGCCAGATCTTACAAGGCTCACACTTGCTTCCAACAGGTCAAGATTCTGTACTTGTGCACAGACTGTGGAAAGGGCTTCACAAACCAGTACAGTCTCAAACAGCATCAGCGCATTCACACAGGCGAGAAGCCGTACAGCTGCCCTCACTGCACCAAAAGCTTCACGTACACCGGTCAGCTCAACGTGCACCTCAGAACTCATACCGGGGAAAAGCCATACCTGTGCACCCACTGCGGGGAGAGCTTTCGACAGTCTGGAGACCTGAAGCGACACGAGAGGAAGCACACGGGCGTGAGGCCATACAGCTGCCCAGACTGCTGTAAAAGCTTTAGCCGGCCTCAGAGCCTTAAAGCTCACCAGATGCTTCACCTGGGACAGAGAATGTTCAAATGCACCCAATGCGGAAAGAGTTTTTCCCGAAATTATCATCTCAGGAGACACCATCAGAAGATGCACTCCTGATTGGAAATTTTAATAATTTCCGGAGCACCAAGTTTCTAGTTGATTGTTGTGTTCTCCCGAAGTTACAGAATTGTCAGAACATTATGAACAAAAGGAACCACGTCAATTATGTTTGTGTTGAAGGTTTCATTCTCAGGATTGGATTTTCAGATTTAAGCTGTTCTGTTTCTGGTAATTAGCCAAATTAGGATAAGAATTCAAGCAAAAATCAGTGCATTTCTTGCAATTAAGTTCACGTAAATCAAGTGCTGAAGCCATCTCCCACTGCTACCCTGATAATAAGAATAAAGACAACCTGCTTGACCATCACTGTCGACAATTTATTCCACAAAACATACAATGCAAAGCATGTGCACTGTACAAGCCTTAATATTATGAAAATACTCATAATCATGCCAGTTTTTTTCAATTCGTTAATCGTAATTGTTTTTGTAGTCATCAGGTCTATTTTTTATACATAACACAGTATAACTGTCTATTGATCTGTCAGTTTTTGTCCCATTAGTTCTGTTCTTATTTCCACCTTGACTATATTAAACATTAAGCAAAATTAAAATATTTCAGTCTTACCTGAACTATACAAACATACTGGTATGACAGTTGACACAAGTAGACTTTGTTTAAACTGTGCGTGAATTGAAACAGGTATAAACCTGGCAGTGTTTTCCATGTGCTACACAGTGGTGTCAAGTGCAGCTGCTGGTTAGAGACACGCGCTTTGTAATTCTATAATCCTGCTGCTGGTAAAGGTTTCTTTAAATCCAAGTCCAGTAATGTTTCTTATATCAGTAGTTCTAACTAATACCAGCTACACATATTCTTGACAACATCCATTTTGAGGGAGAAGATCCATTTTGTGGCACAGCAGTTAAGGAGGCTTGTTCCTCTGGTCCTTTCTGAAAGTCACAGGTGAGGGGTTCAAACCGGAGGATTGGTTGCTCATTAATGAGTCTTATGTGTAAAAAATACACAAGCAGTTCTGAAAGGTAGGCAGCAGGTGGTTCAAGGTTAAGTGACGGCCCCGAGAGAGGCTGGGTTATTGTTTGTAGGGTTTAAAAGACACCTCAGACTCGCTTTTCTTCCATTCCAGTGGAGCACTTTATCGATGTCCTCTTCAGTGCAATCTCCTTCCAATGTACACATGACGTAAAATATACAACCATCCTCAATCTTATTAGATTATATTATGTTAAATGTTATACACATTAAAAATTTATACAAACCAAATAGTTAAACCACACGGTATCACATATATACAAACTCAGAAAAATGTTCACAAAAGGGAAAGGAAAAGGAAAGGAACCGGGGTTTTTTTGGCCATTGAAAAGCAATCGCCTGGTTTCACAAAAACAAAGGATTAAATACTGACGATGAAAACCAAAAGGAACAGTACGTCTCGACTGGAACACGAGTTTGTTTGTGCCCCTCACTGTGCCAGGTATTAAATGTTAACAGAAAAAAAACAGTGGCTAAAAGGGTTAAGTGTCTGTATGCAGAACTACAAAGCCTGAGGATACATATACAGAATGCAACCAGGAACCAAGCTCAAGAAGAAATACCCTGCGGTTAACTGCAAGTACGAGAACTCTCCTTCATCTAGCACACTTCTGCTCTCAGAGACATATAACAGATAAAGGCTTTTATAAAGGTTCAGACTTCAACTCCTCCACCCTGCACTCCAGGTCAGCCACCTAACGGACAGAAGACAGAAAATTCAGTACAACGCGAATGTTTCAGCTCAGTTGGTGTCTCTTACTCATAAAAACAGACAAATTCAATGTTTGTAAGTTGTTGTATTATCATCACAGGGATGATGAGGTTTGTCTTAGCCTCAAAAGTAATGTATGAGATACTGAATAATTCTAGTCATCAATCAACATCAATTGTAACATAATATTACATCTATATGATGCCATTTTCGCCTTTGGATGCTGCTCTGTTATCAGGTGAAGACAAGGTGATTTTGCATGGAGATCACATTGACCTAATAAACCTCTAAATCGAAGCTGCCTCTCATACCTGTTCTTGGAGTTGCCCAGACTCCTCTTTGAGAATGGAGGCCTCAGCCCCAACTTGTGCACAACGCTGAGTCTCCTTCTTCAGATACTCGATCTCCCTGTTGGAACAGGCAGATCAGACAGCTGGACTGTTTAGCCTGAATCTAATACAACACTGATTGAACTTTTACAGCCGGCGTTCATGTCGTCAATATGTCTTACTTCTGCTGGTACTCTTTGATCAGACGTTTGGCTTTGCTGTATTTGCGTTCCAAGGCCTGATACTGGGCCTGCGTCTCCTTCAGGTGCTCGTCAACGGCCTGGCACAGGCTCTGAGCCTCCATCCAGTAGCCCTCCAGCTTCTCCATGCGCTCCTTGTTCTCCTGCAGCGTGTGTTCCAGCTGGGCTTTATCCATACGCCAACGCTGCTTCTCCTGCTCCGCGTGGTGCAGCTGGAAGGACATGAAGCATCCAGTTAAAATACACTCAAAAGAACAACAATCACACCTCCGCCTTCAAAAAAAGGAACGGTCAACTTTTCTGGAACAAAAGATATTCCAGATATGAGACATTCCAGTGGGTTTTAAGAGGTTGAAAGACGTTTTATCAAATAAAGACCATTGTCAGTTAAACTACAGAAAGTAGAATATGGCTTAGCTGTCATCCACATTTATCTGAGGTGTCCTGAGAGATAATTTTGTAATTGCATATTGGCTAATATTTACCTTTCTTTTAAGCTGCTGGATTTCTGCCTGGGTCACAGCGTGCTTTATTTGGAGCTTTGATCACAGAGAGGGAGAGTGATGACAATTTTTGAACAAAGATGTTAATATTAAGTAAAGTGCATCAGACAAAATCAGCTGTTATTACAGAGGAAGTCTTGTAATTAGTGAGATCACTGCTCACCTCCTTGTATTTATGGGCCAGTTTCTCAGGGTCCGTCTCCAGAGGCGACATGTCCTCGTTCTCTGCCAGGTCGAACACTTCGATCGCATTGGGGTAAGGTGGACTGACCTCCTCGTCCTCATCCTCTTCCTCATCTGTGCCGTATTCACCAGTCTACACAGACAAAGTGTAGAAGTTTGAAGCGGTTTACAGACACTTTTCCTCTAAATCCACCTGAAAACTTACTCTGAGACTGTCGGGTATATTTACTAAACCCATCGCAAAAAAAATCCAACATTAAAGCATCTTCGCAATTCTTAGGTTTTTCAGGGATTTACTGACATTGATTAGATTCATGAACGCAGCTGCAGTTTGGACATTTCCAATGAAATGCTGTCAATAACAATCAGCTGGTGACTGCAGACCCAAAACACGTGAGGGAGACTGCAGAGTGCAGCAGACGGCTGTGAGCTTCACTGAGCAAATTACTGCACCGTAGAGTTCCCACCTGCTTCTCCAAGGTGAACATTTAAAAAAACAGGTCCTGTGTTCTATCCTGCAGCAACTATGAGTCCGCTCTACCGAGTATTTGAACGAACCTGCACTCAGTCCTCACGGCATTTTTGGAACGTCCAAGATACATCACACATTAACTCACACACACTTTCCATTGTCCTGCTGCTTTATCGAGTAGTAGAAATGCGGCGCCTCAGTAAACACGTGGAAGCTGTATTTCACTTACTTTGCACCAAAAAATGGCTGCAAAATTTAAATATACACAGATAAAACACACATGAAGACGTTTTGTTAGTTTAGTGGCTGGAAGTTATATTGAGACAAATGTATGTAAAGTGCAAACTATCTGCACCGTCAGTTAACTAAACTAACAACAAACTATTTTTTAACAACAAATTCATCGTGTTTCCTTACAGTATGTGGAGCTCACGTGACACCAAAAGGACACTAGATGGGGCTAAAGTGAGAACAGCGGATTACTTATTTCCTATTGTACAACATGAAAGCTTTTCAAGAACCACCCACCATTACTCTGACATGAAAGCAACAACTTCCTCTTTGATAGTATAATGAAACTCAAAACAGCAGAGATAAAAACAGGCAAATAAAAAGATGAACAATTCAGAGGTCATTCCAGGGGAGAAAATTGGAGCCATCTGGTTTTGGTAAGTTGAGCTGATAATCATGTGATTATGCTGATCATAGATGTTGGATGCAGCGTGTAGGGTTTTGGCATTGACCCCCCCCCCCCCCCC
>OMNV01001176.1:169013-179300 GCA_900303265.1 Brotula barbata | reverse complement strand
CTACATAAAAACTATCAATAGAATGAGTAGGGATGAAATACTCATCTTCTCCGTTGTGGTATCAGGTTCTTGCAGAGTGGAAACAGAAGTATGAGGAGAGTCAGGCAGAGCTGGAAGGAGCTCTGAAAGAGTCTCGCTCTCTCAGCACTGAGATGTTTAAGTTGAAGAATTCATATGAAGAAGCTCTGGACCACCTGGAGACTGTGAAGAGGGAGAACAAGAACCTGCAACGTAAGATAAGATAGTATTGAAAAGGCCTATATTAATACAAAGTAAGATTATTTTACTCTACAGCATAAGACTTAACAATAATACACTTCTCCAACAGAGGAAATCTCCGATTTAACTGAACAAATAGGAGAGAGTGGGAAGACCATTCATGATCTTGAGAAGGGGAAGAAAACAGTAGAGAGTGAAAAGTCAGATATCCAGACTGCTCTGGAGGAAGCAGAGGTAAAATCATTGTTATTAATATTAAGGTACAGTGACAGAATAACTTAAATTCTCCAAAGTATAACAAGGTGTGGATACAAAATTTGAAAATTCAATATTTTTTATTTGCAATAGTTCTTGGTTTTGTTTTGGAATTCAGAAGCACAAATGTTCTGTCTTTTTGACAGGCTACCCTGGAGCATGAAGAATCCAAGATTCTCCGAATTCAGCTGGAGCTGACCCAAGTCAAAAGTGAAGTTGACCGTAAAGTTGCAGAGAAAGATGAAGAGATCGAGCAGATCAAGAGGAACAGTCAGAGAGTGATTGAGACCATGCAGAGCACTCTGGATGCTGAGATCAGGAGCAGGAATGATGCCCTGAGAGTCAAGAAGAAGATGGAGGGAGACCTCAACGAGATGGAGATTCAGCTTAGTCACGCCAACCGCCAGGCTGCTGAAGCTCAGAAACAGCTGAGAAATGTCCAGGGACAGCTTAAGGTACGTCAAATGAAGGATTAACAGCAGCGCATTTTTACTGAAAGGCATCTGACGGTTTTTGCTCACCTTTCTTTATTTAATCACTCAGGATGCCCAACTTCATCTTGATGAGGCCATAAGAGGTCACGAAGACATGAAGGAGCAGGTCGCCATGGTAGAGCGCAGGAACAACCTCATGCTGGCTGAGATTGAGGAGCTGAGGGCAGCTCTGGAGCAGACAGAGAGAGGCCGCAAAGTGGCTGAACAAGAGCTGGTGGACGCCAGTGAGCGTGTGGGACTGCTACACTCGCAGGTAGTATCAGAGGCAATATTCTCCTCTAGGGCATCCATCCATGTTAGGGTTATGGGTGTGGCTGGAGTCTATCCAGCAGTCATTGGGCAAAAGACAGTTTACACACTCGACTGTGAATCATTTTCAATCTAAATAATTTAGGACCATGCTGGCGTCTGCCACCCTAACTTTCACACTTATTTAGTGCCGATTCTATAATTTTAGAAATTCATTGTGTCTTCTTTCATTAAAGAACACCAGCCTCATCAACACCAAGAAGAAGTTGGAGGCCGACTATGTCCAGATCCAAGGTGAAGTGGAAGACTCTGTTCAGGAAGCGAGAAATGCTGAAGAAAAGGCCAAGAAAGCCATCACTGATGTAAGGAGGACAGGATTCAACATCAATCTTAACATCTTTACATTCTTGGCCTTACTTAAGTTTAGGTGGTGATTCCATTGGCTGAGGTCATGGTTGCCCTGTTTTAGGCTGCCATGATGGCAGAAGAGCTGAAGAAGGAGCAGGACACCAGTGCTCATTTGGAGAGAATGAAGAAGAACCTGGAAGTCACCGTGAAGGACCTGCAGCACCGTCTGGATGAAGCTGAGAATCTGGCCATGAAGGGCGGCAAGAAGCAGCTCCAGAAACTGGAGGCCAGGGTAAAGATCCAGTTGCCAACAGCAGCGTAGCTTTAGTTTAATTATTAAAACTCTGTCCCATCATTAAAATCTCTGCTCTATTTCAGGTTCGTGAGCTCGAGTCTGAAGTTGAAGCTGAGCAGAGACACGGTGCTGAGGCAATCAAAGGTGTTCGTAAATATGAGAGAAGAGTGAAGGAGCTCTCCTACCAGGTAGTATCTTCATCGATGGAGCCAAGCAGTAAAGATTGATGATGTTAATAATTTGATGAATTTGTGTTGATTGCAGACTGACGAGGATAAGAAGAATGTCACCAGGCTTCAGGATCTGGTGGACAAGCTGCAGCTGAAAGTAAAATCCTACAAGAGACAGGCTGAGGAGGCTGTGAGTTCATTACGTTTACTGCTCAGACCATGACTGATTCCAGACAACACAAACAAACAGTCCTAATTTTTACTCACGTATTCTGTCTTGATGTATGTTGACTTCTTCTCCCTCCAGGAGGAGCAGGCCAACACTCACGTGTCCAGACTCAGGAAGGTTCAGCATGAACTGGAGGAAGCTCAGGAGCGAGCCGACATCGCCGAGTCCCAGGTCAACAAGCTGAGGGCAAAGAGTCGGGAGATCGGCAAAGTACGTAACGCGCTCACAGTGCAAGACTCTGGAGTTTACCGACAGCTGTTTGGTTTCTGCATCAGGCCTACCAAGTGTCATTAATTATCTTCTATCTTTTTTGTGCCCTATAGGGAAAGGAGGCTGAAGAATAAGCTATAACCTCAATGGGAGTGATAAATGAGAATCATAAAATATGACTTTTCACTGAAATACTCTCACTGAATATTGTAGACCTAGGTATATTTAATAAATTGTGTCGTCAGTCTGCCGTCTCTGAACGTCTCTTTGCATTCCAAACTTTAAGCACCTACCACTTGGTTCTGTACACAGGAGGGACAAACATCAGATCAACAGATAAAACCAAAAATAAACTACGTTCTACTTGATTACATTCAGAATCTCCAGCTTCAAATGCTGAAAATGTTTAAGTTCAGTCACAACAAAACCACCTTAGTTAGAGACCTGGGTGACATTTTCACAATTACGACAAGTGAAGATTATACGAAGAAACACTAGGTTGAGATTTAAAAGGGTTCTTAAATATCAATTCATGCAACATGCACACTTCAAACAGGGTGATACAGTACAGTATCTACAGTCTTTTACATGCTGGGGTAAATATTGTCATGAAATTCTCATACATACCTGTGCATGGATTCTCTCATGTTGGATGCTGAGCACGTCTGCTGTGAAATTCAACAGGTGGAACTTCTGACAACATAATAAATGTGTTCTAAAAAACCAAATCCAAACCTTCACCCACCTCTGTCAGACAAAGCAAATGACCTCATGTCAAATCATGTGACAGAGTAATTTGATTAATCAGACCATTGACAGCTGACTTCTCTCACCAATCACGTGTGTACATTTTTGCGCCTAGAGTTTTGGCACTTTGTGTGACAGACAAGAGAATGAGACATTAACAGAATGTGTCTGGGTATTGACATTTTGTATCATCAGAAAAATCAATAACATTTCAGCAGAAATAAACAAGCAGTCCAGGATGCAGGAAAGTCAATAATAAATTCTGCTCTAAGCACCACTCTCCAAACAAGCATTAAACTGACAAAATACAAAAATGCTCCTGAATAAACACACAATATCCTGGTTTAAACTTCAACAGTTGAACAGATGAAAATAAAACATTGGCAGAGACCTGATCAGCTGAATCAAATCCAGTATCTTCAGGGAAATAAAGACACGTCAAAACATTTTCGATGCAAAAACATTTCATCAGATTTTTAAATGCTGGACAAAGACAAAGACAGCATTTGATACTGACGATTGAAATGCAGCTTTACCTCAGCCAAGTTAAATCAGCTCTCGTCTCTGCTGACATGTTCCTCTGTTCTGTGCCTCTTGAATTTTTTACGCTACCGTAAGCAGTCAAGTGTGTGTGCGTTTTGGTGGATCTACCTCACATGATGCTGTGCATGAATATGACAACAAGAATTTAACTCCGGTGCCAAACACAGAAAGCCTGATACGACAGCTTTGGTATTTCTCTTAAATCTATATAACATGGCACTCTGCCTGCTTGATATCAGGTGTCATTATCTAAACAAACCCTCGGAGCAGCTGGCGTAAATGACATAAACATCCCACAACTGCTTCCACACGTCTTTGTGTGGGTTGGAGTAGCCAGGGAGCGATCATCTTTCCCCTGAAGAGGTCAACCTGCTGTTTAAGATCCTGACTGACTGACGCTGGAAGCACATGAACGACTACTATGTAAGCTGCTCCACCACTCTCGAATTTCTCCCTCGCTCCTCCCAAGCTTCCCAAAACTGTTTTAATCTCTGAACGTTGTCTATGTATAAATATATATACATACACACACATCATTGAAATTCAGTTCACACTGCAAACACTTGGGTACACATGGTACATACAGCAATGGTGAAAGTACTCAAATTATTTGTTTAAGTAGGAACAGAGGTGGTACTTACGTCGCCCCCTTCTGGTACACCGGATATCTGGACATTTTTGCAGCGAATCGACAGATCCGTTTAGATTTGTTTTCCTCTCTGTCCTGAGTGATATCCAAAGCATTCATACTAAAAGTCAAAGACGATGACAGTACCGAGCTGAAGTGAAAAATATCAATAGCATTTAATCACCAAAGATATAAACATTTAAATATCCATTTGTAATGTGGCTGACAAAATCTTTACAAAGTTTTTCCTTCTTCTGCAGACCGAGTCATGTCTGTACAAAAACGAGGTGTGGCATCGGAGACTGGCACAAATAGAGGAAAACTGTCCCAACTAAACCACAAGGTCAGCGAAACCAAACAAATACAGCAAAATATTAACATTCATGTTATTTTTTTCATAACTGATAAAAGAAACACGGACATATTTTTTGTAAACCGCTCACTTTGTCTAGGCAAGCTCAAAAACATTCAGCTCCTCTCCATTCAACACAAATATTATTCACAATAAACAAAGTAATAGAGGAACACATTTCAAATAAAGGGATATAACAAATAAAAGTTTTCCCGCACATGCCACTGCTATAATTCTTTCTTCGCTATATAACTTTCATATTTATACGTTGTTCCCAGTATTGTTTTCCTAAATAAATGATAAAAATTTAAACAGGCAGTAGGTTGCTCATAACTCGAAACACATCTGTGCTTTTACTCGCTTCAAAAAACCTTCAATGCAAATACCAGTTATAACTGTAGGCTTCACTGAAGTCAAACTTTCACTTCCATTAATGTTTGTTTACCTATCACTTAAAATATCCATGGGGGGCATCCTCACACTTCCCCAGAGCACGGACAGCTGTATGAGGAAAGGAATGTAAAATATCGCCAGACTATGTACACAAACCTGTAAATTCTTCAAAATATCATGCAAATAAGTGATTTAAAACGTTTCAAACTACAACACTGACCTCAACAGAAGTAATATACTGTAGGCTATAAAGTGTCACAAAAGCTTGTTTGGGTGTACAGTAGTGTTTAACAATGCAATATCACCTAAAGTAAATACTGCAGGAAAAGCTTTTGTTTTTTTGATGCTGAGGTCTTCAAACAGTGTTGAGCTTTGATCTGCTTCACCGCGTCCCCCATGCTTGGGTACGGCAGAGATGCACAACTGTAGGTACTATACATAAATGTTCACTCATTTCAGTCAATTCTAAAGGAAACAACATGTCAGGCTTCAAATATAGAACACACGCTTGGATTTACAGTACAGTGTGCAGATGGGACAGAATAGAAACCTTTGGAAATGGACAGTGTCTGTGCTTTGATTCCAGGCTGAACCACAGTGTAGAGATGAACAACACGCAGCAGACGGGCATACGGGGGTTTGTTCTCTCCACCTCACCAAATGCACCCATGTATCCAAGGCAGCGGGGGAGCGTGACAGAGACGCACACTCCTGCCGCGCTGGTTCACAACCAGGCCGTGCTTCTTAAAATCTGCGTTTCCACTTTTGAGTGCTCAGCAGTTCATCGAGAGTTCGTCGGCCCATTGTCCGTGCAGAGTTGCACCTTCACAACCCTTAAAATTCAAGTGTACCTTTCACACGGCTCGCAGGATGAAGCGTCTACAAGTTCCTGCCCTTCGAAACGAGTGCAACAAGGCACTACTGGGTGGAACACCAGGCGGACGGAGATAAACAACATTATACAAATATTTTGACCAGGAAAAAAAAAAAAGGGTTTTAAAAAATAGAATTTTAACTCCATAACCAAATCAAATGAAAACACAGAGCGACGGCAGGAAGTGATAAATCACTGTGGTAAAATATCTACACTGTTTTGTCACACATTAGGCCATCAGCCGCTGATACACTGAGACTCTCAGCACTCAAAGTTATTCATGCAGGCTAGATTCAATCAGACATGAATGACATTAATCCAACTACCCATAATCCTAATCTTCAGATGTCTATGTTCTTATTTTCCTTAAAGCCTTTGTCGTGCTTTAATGTGCAAAAAATACGTTAATCCACTTCTACCCTTCTTTGCTGCAGCACTGCTATGCACACTGACTAACAATGAGGTGGTTTAGGTGCTGTCGCTTTAAGCCTCCCTTCCAAACTCCTGCTCACCAGCCTGACACGCAGAGTGTGTTTCTACACAAGTATGTAACACAGAAATGTAAACATTATTTAAGTAAAGAACCAACTGAGGCCGTTAAGCACCTATGGGGTTGATGTCAAGGTTTTAAATATTTGATAACGCTCAGTACTGTTTCCCACCTATTGTTCATAATAAAAATAAAGGTAATACCAGAAAAGAACACAAAGTGTCCATTGTTATTTATGTGCTGCTAATATTACCTGCTATGTGTAAACATTATTGCCTGCTGCTCTTTCTTTGTACATTAGCCTTTGGATAATGTTAATCTATAGAACTGATGTGCGTTTTATCTTGTAATTATCTGTGTTTTTACTGAGTTTTTACCACTTTCTGCAAATCAAATCACAGGGAAAACTGTTCAATTGAATTACATTAAGCAAACTAAGGCAATTTGGACTTGTCTACCTTTGGGGCAGTGCTTCTATATAAAACGTCACACAGAGATCTGAAGATCTTCTCTCTCTCCCTATGCGTGGTACAATGTGAATATTCTGCCAGAGTGAAATGTCACTTCCAACAATACAACAAGAAAACCTCCACAGAGGGTCAAACTGCATCACATATTGATAACACCTAAAGCTGATCAGAAGCTACATTCCCCATACAGAAGCATATGTAAGTGCATAAATTCAGATTTGACAAATAGTGGCAATACAAGAGCCAAAAAGAGACTAAAAGCTCACCATCGATCTGACAGCTGATGCAATACATGTAAGGTAATGTTGACCGCACATCGACAGATAACACTGTAACCACTTCAAGTTTTTTTGTGTTTTTTAAAATTTGACCATAAATTAATGGTCAGTGATAATTACTGCTAAATTAAAATAGTTCCAATTCTCAGAGCAATATTGCGCTGAACACTGTGCAGTATTACAAGTTTCTAAACACAGTAGTCCATCGAGTACTAAATGTACTACGACATGTACGTATAGTTCACAAAATTACTGTTAACATTTGATGATTTTGGTCTCTTTTACTCGGACATATCATTTTTCTTTCTTATTCGACTTGTGGAAGCACGTCAGGATCACACCAGTTGTCTGTGGAAGCATTTTAGCAAAAAAAGTTAAGTAAGTTTTTTTTAAATCCTTGTTTCATAATGAAACTACAGGGATGGCTAATCACGTTTGTGATGAAAAGTAATTGTTAAATTATGAATATGAAACGATTCAATCAATGTTTCCCAAGTCATCCTATACAACGAGGTGTTCTGAGGAAAATTCAGGGAAATAAAAATAAGGACTTCATCTTTTCCAACTTTCAACAGGGTCGCGTACTGCAGGTTAACACTAGAGTAAAATTAGAGACATTGTCTTGGCAGACGACAAAGGTGAAAGACACTGAAGTGATTTTGTGATTAAGGCCCGGATCTACTCAGGCTCACGTAAAAAAAGAAAAACGTAAGTGCAATAATTCCTTGTATGCAGAAAGCCAAAATGAGCAAACACGCCAAACAATAAAGAGACTCATAAATTCATACAAAGCCAAAAAAGAGGCTTTGCCACGAGCAGCCGGTGAGCTCATGTAAGCCCAAAGTTTAAGTGACTTAAGGTCATTTTGTGCCCTTATTCAGTCATTTTGTAAAACTTGTAGTCTAGATGCTATGTAAACTTATCACTGTTATATTTAGGCCCTGCTTAATTTTGATGAAATTGTGTGTAAACAGTAATTTACCTCCGATTCTGATCGCATTAACTCATCCAGCCTATTTGAACACAGGTGAGATAACAGTGAGGGTGTGTGGGTTGTAGGTTTTAGGTGTTTTTTCTTCCATATACCATGTTTAAAGTAGAGATTATGTGACTGTTTATTTATTGTGGAAAAAATGTTTAAGTGCTTTTCATCTGATAATGAAAAACTAAAAACAATTTGTGAAATTCCACCATAGGAAACAACAAAGTCAAAAACACTAAAAGCAAACGCGTGCTCTCCATTGATCAAAAACAGATGTTTTGCCACCATTGCCAACCTTTAGATCCGAGCCTAAACCTAAAAACATGTGGCAGGAGGTGTAGGATGTCATTTAGGGGATATTCACGTGTCAGAGATGAACGAGAGGCAGAAGAAGCTGAATGAAGAGAAGGATTCCTATGGAGGACTGCAGAGCATGACCTCTCCCACACTCTGACGCGTTTTCCTGAAATGAGAAGAGATTTTCCGGGTAAATAAGTGCATCAAGTGAAAAGAAGAGATTATATAAGGTGTTCTGATTGTAGGTTTTGGCTCTACAGTACTTACTAAGGCACTGTAGTCAAAGCAGGTCGCTGGGCCTTTACGATATCGTGCGTTGCTCAGTACTTCACAGGGATTCTCCTCTTGAACTGTTTGCACTCAGTTAAGGGAGGTAAGAGTGAATTTGACCGTCGTTTAATATGGTTAAAAATTAGATTCACACCTTTAGCAGGAACAGGAAGCAGTTCAATGCGGATACATTCCGTCCTCACTTGAGTCAATCTCTCGATCTCACAGGAGCTGCACGGTAACGTCTCCGCCACCACAAAGAGAAGGTTGGTGTTTTCTATCCGCTTCGCATGAAACAGCCTGTAAGAAACAGCACTGGATACTTAGTGGACAGGTATGAGGACATACTGCAAGCACAAAACACACACACACACACACACAGACACACCTGGAGCAGTTTCCACAGTCCTGCAGCACGTTGTATGAGTTAGTAGTGTTTGTGAAGTAGAACAGGCTTTGGATTGTCACACAGCTGCTTTCCTTAATCTCAAAACCCTCAACAAGATTGTCGCCTGGAACAAAAGCAGACAGGATGTCAGTTTTTATTCAAACTGTGAATAATTCCTGAAAAAGCACACAAACAAACTTTTTTCTAAAATACATAATGAACCTGGGTAGAACCAGCTGTTGAAGGCCAGTCCATAGAAGAGCTGCTGGATGACAGACCTGAGAAAGTGATCAGATTACACCTTGTGAACGACTGAAGGGCATTGTGGAAACATCAATAAATAACAGCAATCACATGTCACGACCAAAGAAACATTGAACCCAAAATAGCGGAGCTTAACACGGCAGCTGCCAGCACGTTAAAAAGAATGGCCTTCCTGGTTTGATGTGCAGCGCTTCAGACACAGAGAAGAGATTGTTCTAAAGGGCACCTCGCGTGCTTTGATGTCATTTGATCTGTGCTGAGGAGAGTCTCACCATGCCACTGTGGACGTCCACCATGCCAAGCTGAGGATGTCAGCGATGGAGGGCTAAGACACCGGAAGGAGAGAAAAGGAGGGGTAACACATGATCAGCTCATGAGAAATTATAAAACACTGACTACATTTCAAAAGCATTTATAAGTTGTTAAGAATGTGAACTTAAATTTGTTAATATTTATTGACCTTGAAGAGCCCTTTGCTAATGGCTGACAATCACACCAACAACCTGATGGTATGTAATAATGTGAAGAGGATAGTTGCCATCCAAAGAGATTTTCAAGATCCTGACAACTCAACAGCTGTTAACATTTGTAGATATTTTAATAAATAAAAATTCATGAAATCTATCTATTTATCTATTATTCTTATAACTTATGAACCAACATTGAAGTCCATCTTGTTAAGATACTGGTGACAAAAAAATGACATCAAATCTATGATGAAGTGAAAGTGTCTGGGCTGACTGCTGTCTCTCACCACAAAGATTCCTCGGGGTGCTGCCCCCGTGTGGCTGCTGCTGATGGGTTCACATGCAGACTGGTACTGGAAGGACTGGCGGCGGGCG
>OMNV01001176.1:114296-168993 GCA_900303265.1 Brotula barbata | reverse complement strand
TTGTTGTAGAGTGCGTGCATCAAGAATGGGTCCACGTCACCGAAGAAAAGGCCCACCTGTGATGGAGCCAAAGCAAGCAGAGCTACAAACATTCAGCTAAAATACAGGAATCAGTCAAACAGCGCCACCATTCATGTCAACATTTTATTACACCTTCATCATTTTTATATATTTTGTTACACTAATTATGATGATGACATTGATTGCATCAAGTTGAATTTATCTAAATAAAATGCTTTATAGAAACTTCTATTATGTGATTGTGTTTTTTCATTTCATTTTCATTTCATTCACTTTGATTTGTCAAGGATCTCAATGTCCCTCACCTTTTTCCAGTGATCCCTCTGATTTGACATAACCAGGAAACCGCCATCGTCGATGAGATAGCAGAGGAGGTCCTGCAGATAAGACGGCATGCATTAGCATCAGTAGAGCCCTGAGCACAACAGCAGTTCTGATCTGTTTTACAGACCAAGTATCACAAAGCCCCAGCATTAAGGCTCAGAAGAGAGCAGAACATAAAAAACCTGCAGGCAAGAGAACAAAACTGAAAAATCTGAGAAAAGGAGTTCTTGGTATGTTTCAGTGTAATGTGCTTTCACTAAGGCAGGCAGAATTTTGTTACAATGTATACATATTGCACTTTTTTGCATGAATGAAATACTGCACATTACACTGCAAAAATCATTTGTCTTTGTTTAAAAAAGGTAAATTTTTATATTTAAGAATCCTGCTGAAATAAGAAATTCTAAGATTCCAATATTAGATTTAGAGGAAGGAAGAGGAATTCAAGAAGAATTTATTTGGTCATTTTCTGTATTTTTACATACAGAAATGAATTTTGTCTACTACATTTAACCCATAATTGATGACCTATCTGCTAATTCTGCTGCTGTCTATAATGAGAATAAAAGAGAAAGTTCTCACGTCAGTGTTCACCTCGCAGTCCATCTCACAACTTCTGGATGGGCCACACTGTCAAACGAACATCAGACAACATTGTCATTTGTGTTAAAATCCAGTAAAGTAAAATTCAGTTTATCTGAACAATGAATGACATGTGACGTACCTTGTGTGGGCCTTGGCGGCTGTCTGACACATTGCTGGCAAGGATCTTAAATTTGTCCACCCATGCTTCCAAGTCCAGCTTCACTCCAACCACTGACCAGATATAAGATTCACAGGCAGTAAAGATAAGATAAGATAAGTTGTGTTTTGGTTTGAATCTTTGCGATGAAGCAGAAACAGCTACTTTATTAGACACAACAACGCTGGAAAAACCACACAGCACAAAATACAGCAGTACAATGCAGCTCTCTGCATTAAAAATTCATTCCTCACCTGCAGGTTTGAGGAGTTTGCCGCCCAAATTTACTTCTACAGATGAGCTAACCAGAATGCCAACGGTGCCATTTTCTGCAGCTACAGCGTCATCCAACGCTATTCAGGGGGAGGAAATTCAGGATTATCGGTCGATTTTGAACAATACATCTAACTGGAAAGTTAAGTTTTCACAATTAACTATGTGACCACAGTGACAAATTACAACAATTCATTTTACGATAACTATAATGAAATAATAAATAATAAGTACAGAGGCACACATCTACAACAAAATATATGATCTTAAATAAATAAAGATTATTGAGATGAAAATCTAAATAACTTGTCCATACTGCATTACTTTTCAGGAGTTAAGTAATTATACATAAATATATAAGTCGATCTCCATCTTGAGATAATCATTATCGTCACAATCACTTAACCAACATTCACAGTAAGGTCTCGGTAAAGTCTCATTGTGTTAAATGTCATCTAGTGAACTACATAGATGTCATTTTGCATGGTAGCATGTGCTGCCGACTCACAGACTCTTGGTGGCGCTCTGAACATGTAGCCCTTGTTGTCAAGGCTCCTGCGATAGTAGTTCGAGTTGAACGGCTCAGGATCTTCATCCCATGACTCAGCAGCCCTGAGAGACAAAGTAATATCTGTGATTTCAGACAATGGTGATTATAGACAGAATATCTATGATGTTACTGAATTTATTTGCTCTTCAACATGATTGATGACACTGATCTTACATGTTAGGAAAAACTCGTGTCACTCCTCCATCTGTGGACGCAAATACAGCCAGGAATCCATACCTGTAAGAGTAAACGACGCATGTGAGTATTTGTTACGCCTGCATGCATTCGACACTTTGCGTGTACAGTATAACAAGCTGACTCACGAATTCAGATCCTTATTCTTCCAGACTCTGGAGGCCAGTTGCCCAATAATGCCAGAATCCAATATTAGGTTGTGAATGAGGCCTTGATCACCTGAGAGAAAAGACGAAGGGATAAAAATGACCTCACATCTGTGCAGTGGTGGCTGTTGCTGTGATCTAGAATCTGTTAACACATGTGTAACTCACAGTCCTCAGATTCTGGGGTGATGTCGACCATGAGAGACAGGAAGTTCTCCAAAAACTGGGTGTTGTTATCAGAAAGATGCAGGCGCTTGCAGTATTCCCTGAAGAGATAAAATAAGATCATTTGCTTTATTTAAGAGGGCGATCGAAAGAGGGACTAAGAGTGAACAAGAGTGAACAAGATTGAACGGACCTGGGTGCCAGGAACACGTGTCCTGATGATTCAAAGGAGCTCGGGAGCAACGACTGCAAATCTGTAACACATTGAACGTGGAAAGTGCATTTTCATCCGAGTGTTACACATTTGGAAATAAGACATTTTAAAAGCTTTTTGCAGGTACTCACACTGCAGCTGCAGCATCACATCGCTCAGGTCTGCCTGGATGAAATATTCATTGTAGGGCGGTAATACCAAGCCAAGGCTGCAGGTGGAGACAACCCAAGAAAGGAATATGCATGAATGGAGATCATGGATGCAGACCAGCTTTTTAAATGCTACCGAGACTGAATCCTTCTCCACTCCTCATCCGGCCACAGATTATTTATAATTCGTAACATAGAAGACACTCACCTATAATCTGTACCGTTGATAGGAGTCCAGGTGTAAGCCCTGTATGCCTCATCAATGTACTGCTACAATTTAAAAAAACCCAACTGAATACATCAGACAGAGACAACCACAGTTTACACCACAGTGATTGTGTGTAAAACTTAAACATATTGGGTCTTCATGTCAAGGGTTTGGGCCACATTTCATATCAAGTTTTACTTGTTTTAGAAGCTGATGAATAAAGACTAAAATTACCAAAATAAGACCCAGGTTCTGGAAAGAGATACACGTTTCCTTTAACATAGTCATCAAATTCCAGATGAATTCTTGTTGTTAATATTTATCAATGGAAACTGTCCGTGCACAGCATGTACACACTGATGTCAGACCTAAAAAGCATGAAGTGAATCACAGATCTTTACTTGCCTCATCAATCGACTTGATCAGGGTTTTGATCTGCATTTCCCCCGGTCTCCCGTCAATCATTTGTCGCCGAATCTAGATTTGAATAACAGAGAGCATCTTTTATCTGTCACATAACAGACTTTCCTTTACCTGCTCAGATTATTGCACCCAGATGGACTGATTCTCCTCTGGCGGATTCAGTTGTTCACTGGTCCAGGAATAAATATGACCATCAGCTCAAAAAATGAAACAGCAAAAACACAAAATGCCTGAGTGCAGCTCACCTCCTCTTTATTGCTGTCCTGCACTTCTGCATCTAGGAAATCCAGAGTCACCGGCTCTGGGAGATCATCAAGCTATGGAAGAAAAAGACATTAACATAAAATGATGAATGAGAATACCATCTAAACTATTTTAATCTTGTAAGCCAAACCTTTAATGACCCTGTATAATTAATCATACGCCTCCTCTCTCTCCTACCCAAAGCAGAAATGTAATGATCAAATATAAATCACCTTTGGCTGAAGGTTAGGGTGGAGAAGAAGATATCCATTTGGATCAATGGCAAAGATGTATCCATTAGCTCCAAGCTGTTAACAGCAAAAACAGAAATGTGAGGAGTGGCAGAGCAGATCTGTATTGTTCTGTAGTTCATCACAAGCACAAACGCAGAAAAAAATTTTTTTAGTGATGCCAATGTGATATACTGTATATATACATACATTGTATCGTGGTGTCAGTCGCTTAATCTCGTCAAGATGCACGTCAACTCCCATGACACCTAATATCAGCTGATTCTAGAAGAAACAACATCAACAATACATACAACACCGTGGTTTTATTTAACCCTGTAAAATCCTTGCTAATATATACAATTGTCCTACAGTAATAATGTAATCTGGATGTATATCGTAATATTGCTCTGGAGTTTTAAGCATCAGATGCATTTTCAAGGTTTTACCATTGTTCCTACCTGAGAGTTTCCATCCATGGTGAGATTAAATACAGGCAACGTCCCAGTTACTACCATCCCCAGACCCTACAGAGTCCAAAGACATTGTGCAAAATTGTATATGAATATTCAGTATCGTAAACGGCTTCACTACATTAAATGAAGTCCAGCCAGAAGCTTCATGCTGACTCACCAGTGCATCTTGATACACATTGGTCCACTGAACCTGCTTTGCATCACTGCCAGCTAGAACCATCGGACGGCCCAGGACATCCAGGTACTCCTGACAAATCACAGGAATAAACACAGCTACAGCATCATTACTACCAAAACACATCAGGCCACAGGGGAGGGGTGTGCAGATAAAAGGAACTAAATGTTTCCACAGAGTGAATGTTTCTCACAAGGGAACTAGAAAACATTGGGCAAGGATCAGCTGTGTCAGAGGCACCAGACAAACCCACCTGGGTGTTAATCCTTATAGCACAGAGGGAACGGATCTCAAAATAGTAACCTGGAGAGGGGGGGAGAGAGAGAGACAGAGCGAGACAGAGAGAGATGGTGCTCATAAATATTCTAGATTTTACTCGGTGCTACTAGATAAGTGACTCAACCATTTAATTCCTTTAATGTGGAATAATGCTGACTTTTAAAACTGTAAAAATGTTAAAACTATATGTCATGATACAAAAATGTATAGAAATTAACAGTAAGAGTCTTCTAAATGTGCTAAAATGCTATATTCCTCGGTAATAAACACCACAGCAATAAACATTTGATTAAAATGCAACGTTAATTACTGATGTCATTTGTGATGTGGGGCCATATAGCTGGTTGGAGGTGATAATCTCATTACTTAGTTGGCCTTAGTTATCACTGGCCAGAAACAACCAGACCACTTAAGTTTACTGCAACCCAGGCCCAGATACCCGAGGGAGGAGGGAGCATTTCTGCACAAAGGCATTATGGGAAAAAATAATTCATAGTCTCATATTTTCTTAAGCAAAGTGATTTCTTGTAACTCGTGTGCATTTGTTCCCTTGACGAATATTACTTCAGATTACAATAAAAACGTCTGACTTTTATCTAACCATCAAAAATACATAACTGATGATAATATAACAAGAAATGTGACAAAAATTTTTACAATTCTAACTTACTCCTAATTCTAGCCTCGGAATTTTGTTTTAAATTCTAGAGAAAAGCAAAAAGCCCATAGATATCATGACACATTCAGGGAAAACCTGGAAAAAACAATACCCAACATAGATAGGACAATAAAAAGAAATCAAAGTCTAAAATCCTTTAAATATCACTGATCAGCCTTAAAGTGTATGCAATTACCAGTTAATTTACCTATGTTCAAAGGATTGAAAACAAAAACGTGATTTCGAGCAACTAGTAAAAACCATATCAACGCTGTGATTCATTTCAAATTACTGTTAAAAAACTTTTTATTTATTACTTGTTGATTTTTGAAGTGTGACCTGAAAAAGTGGCGCATATACAATGTCAGTGTCAGCTATGTGTTGTGTACAAATGTGATTATTTATTTCTGTTCTCTTTTTACTGTATTTATTCTGTAACCCTATAGGATCATATTTCAAATCATTCTAATAGCTGTAAACGACATCTGCTTACAGTACTTTATTTGCTTTGCTTCACTGTATTTATTTTAAATGTGCTGTGACTCATTAAGATGAGTGGGCCAGTGATGGCAACGATAAATGATTCTCCGCAAAGCTAAAAATATGTGCGCTCAATTTAATTTTAAGTACCACTTTTAACAATGATCCCATTTCAAGGTAAGCATAAAAGAATAAACACTTGTTAGAGGAAGGTTTAGTTTTCATTGTCCAGTTTGGTAACCCTACATTATCTGATATTGGCTTGTGAAAAATGGGTTACAAGTTGATAAATACATACGCTCACTCACCTTTATTTGTACAGGCAATCCACTGTAAGGGTGTGACATCATAGTTGTGCTGACCCACAGAGAATGTAAACACTCGAACCTAAGGAGAGAAAGGCATGTTTTCAGAGGGCCATGAAGCAAAGCATGTGCTGTGCATCTTGTATAAAGGCTGGAAAGTAACTGAAGTGTGTCTGCTGTTATGAGATGTTAGCTTTCAGAAAATACTGACCGTCTTGTTGGGCCAGTTGTATTGCATGAAGACATCCTGAGCTCTGTCCTCACCGCCGTCGGTAAACAGCATGATTATTTTATTGCAGTTAGCCCGTGGAACATTTGTCTTCTAAAACAAGAACGAGAAATGACTGAGAATTAAGTGCTGGGTTGGATGAAGGAAGTCAAACTGATCAATATCAATGTGCCACTCACATTCAACAGTTGGTTAAAGGCAAAATGAAACCCAGACTTATAGTCGGTGGTGCCCTTAGCTTGCATTTGCCGCACAGCATCTTTAAAAATCTTTTTGTTGCGCACGTTTGCCTGGACAAGATGCCTGAAACAAGGAACCACCGCCTCTGCCTTCTCATTAAACTGAAATACAGCAGAGGATGAGGTTAGAGGCTTAAATATGAAAATAAGCACAAGGCAATTGCAGAAAGTTGTATAATGAGAAAATATCAAATAAATCAATGAATGCAGCAGATACTGACCCTGGCCACGTTGACATAGTCGTCATCAGACAGAGTGTCCAGCATTTCAATCACTGATGCCTTGATCAGTTTCAGGGTGAGCCCACTAACACTCCCACTCCTAACGCAAAAATATCACAAGCTCAAATAAACACAGACTAAGACAACCGTAACAAACTTTCTTGTATGTGTTTTGGTCTATAATTGACTTAAAAGTATTCTGTCCTACAGTACATGCAGCAATCAAATAAAACCTTTGACTTACACATCAACAAGAATGACCATATCTTTGGGGGATGAGGCACCCTGGATGTACCTGAAACAGAAAACTCTGTAAATCAAATGGAGAATTAAATGAAAGAGCAACGTGAAAACATTAACTCAACATCATCCTGTACCAGGGCCTCCTCCTGACGTCATAGAGGTCAATTTTATCAGGCGCCCTCCAAGGAGTAGCTGTGAAAGTGAAAAGAAACTTATATGCTTCAGAATGTTTTACACCTTTATATCCGTACAGAAATGCAGTGGAGACATACCTGGGTAGTAGCGTGTGACTCCAGTGGCGCTCCCGAATGCCTGCCAGAGCAGAGATGGATCCTCCCGGCTGTTTTCCATGAAAACCTTTTCCAGCGCCTGCGTCCAGTTCAGCTCATTCAAAATGATGGGGGCTGATGAGACAAGGGTAAAGTCCATAAAATGTGGAGAACAAATGCCACAAAACCACAGCCATAAGATAGAACACTGAAATAAATTCACTTACCTCCTTTATAAATGTCTGTGGGAATCTGCACAGCAGTGTAGGAGTAGTTGACGTTGTTTTTGAAGTTTGGATCATACACAAACTCCAGCTTGATATGGGAAGGATTCTCTACCTCCCCGTCTCCATCCATGGAATACTAGGAGAATATTGAGAGACATGCAGGTCAAACAAATGTTTATGTTTATCTGTCGTATTATAACCATTACTGTACTCCAACACAATGAGTGATGCCCCTAAAGGCCTCACTAATTATAACCAAAGCCGAAGAGTCATAGTGTTTATTTGTCCCTTACTCACATAATCCAGCTCTGCCTTCGAGTCATAGTACGCCATGTCCAACTCCTAGAAAGAAGCACATATGTGGATGCTGCAATGTTCATCACATCAAATAATAATAATAACAACAACAACAACAACAACAACAATCTTTATTGGTACAACATCTTTC
Source organism: Brotula barbata (assembly GCA_900303265.1). Taxonomy (NCBI): domain Eukaryota; kingdom Metazoa; phylum Chordata; class Actinopteri; order Ophidiiformes; family Ophidiidae; genus Brotula; species Brotula barbata. The sequence continues at coordinate 160,861 of OMNV01001176.1, read as the reverse complement.
ATAAAAGAACAGGTTCAAAAGTACGCATAAAAACAGTGGGTAAAAAAGAGATTTTCAAGATGATGCAATCAACCAATGTTACTGTTTCTATCTAATATATTAAACATTGTTTAAATGTTGTTTGGCAACTTACTAATTTGACTGATAATTCCTGTACTAATAAGTATGGTGATAATCTTATAGTTCTCATTTTTAAGCTGCTGTGACATTATTGCAAGGTCACTTTCAATACTTTGGGGGACTTAAAGGTTGAATTAATCAATCAACACAGATGAGTCCATCGATGATCCAGTGTAGCTTCTTACTTTTGTGTGAATTATTATGGAGGCTCTGCTGGTTGATAAATGACACTGGCTTTCTTCCAACAACTCACACACACACGCACACACACACACACACTCTGTACATATTTATTACAAGTATGCTTGACTCCTGCGATGCATGGCTCTCACGTTGGACCAAAAAGTCTATAAATCAACTGCGGCTTGTAGAGAACGCTGCTGCCAGAGATTTAAGTGGAGCACAGAAAAAAAAACCTCATCACTTCTGTACTGGCTTATAGTTTATAGTAGTATAGGACAGTTTATAGTATTAGGACAGATTCTAACATCCATCTAAATGTACTCTGGGAGTTGTCTTTGACAGTATGCTTAATAAGATAAATCTTTCTTCTCCAAAAGTATTTTGTCAGAATTGCACCCCATTCTGAGCCTCACTTTCCAGCTGCTCCTTTATTCTATCAACTTACTGCTTATGTTTTCAATAATTTTCATGTCTTATTTTATAATTATTTCAGAGGTCCATTGTAACTCAACTTGACATTTTAGTAATCTTCATATTCCAGATCACTGGATTACTCAAGGATCATTTTCTATTAGATACAGAGTCCAAATTATGGAATATCTTCCCATTTCGTTAACATTACATCTAATCTAAAGGTTTACAGAATAAACCAAAAAGTAATAACTGCTTTTTAAAGTAGTTGTTTTGTTCACTGTACTGTTCATTTTAATAGTGCCAAGGTAGATTCTGTGAATAAGCCCCTGTGGGCTTTTTGTCTCTGCCTGCACACAAACTGTAATTGTTTGGCAATCCGTTTTTGAAAATTGTGTGAATAAAAAAAAACAAACAAAAAAAACAAACAACAATACAGACTGCCTTCCAATCTTTCAATCAATTCTTTGCTGCTTTCTCTACCAAAAATCAGAGCTGCTTTACTGATTGTGTCAAAACAACAAAAATCTAAAATCCTGTATACAGTCTAAGGTCTTTATGTATTTCTCAAACACAGTAAACCCTGTATGGTCCTTTAAGATCACTTAAGGATCACATCAGAGGAGGATGTGGTTAGCCCCTCTCTCTTTGTCAGTTAATGAAGCAACTTGAGTGGAAAAGTAGAATGTCAATGTTTGTAGGACTCAACAGAAGCACACAGCTGAATGCTTTGTTGTTTCGTCACCCAGACCAGGGGAAGTTGATCTGTTCAGTCATCCCAGTTAATGGCCAGTTGATGCTGATAATTCTCTTATTGAGTAAATCCAATAATAAAAGGTAATTGGTGACTTAATCCAAACACAAACTCTTCTTTCATTTATAGTTTCATCAGCAAACATGAGCATTTTTGACATTTATGGCTTCACCTTGATGCCGTCCTGCCATGGATGCTCTCGTTGTAGTCGTTCTGCCTCACTGGCTAACCTCTGTTTTGGTGAAAGGAGAACAACACATCTTGATCAGACCCACAATATAGTCTATGCAGCTGAATTCAGGATTACTGAATTTAATTAATAGAAGAATAATTAATAATAGCTCATACAGTATGTGTGACTGTAAACATCCTTTACCCCTAAAGAGATCTTTAAAAATGCAGTGTCCATGTTATGTTGCAATGCATTTTTGCTTTTATGTTTTCATACAACTCTGCAATCCAAACTAAGTGTGTATTTGTGTATCTTATAGAATAGCAATCTGTTTATTACTGTCAACGTGTCAGGTGTTCATGAGACTGGAATATTAAAAAACATGGAGTAATAAAAGAAAATAAAAATCCTGTGGCACCACGAGGCTCTCAAATAGGGAAAAGACATTTATAGCCACAAACAAAAGAAACAAAAAAAAAAGCCAGGAGAGTGAATAGTGAGCAGCGTTTTATGTTTAGATGAAACAGACTCACATCAAGGGCTTTGCGCTTCTTAGCCAGAAGTTTCTCTATGTCAAATGCCACCTTCTCCACCATCTCCCTTGGCTGATTCTTCACCACACTAAACTGACGCCTTTTCTCATTGTATATCTGCAAAATTGAATGGAGGATGATAGAAACACAAGTTAATACATTAGATATATTTAGTCAAACATATATTAAATATACTACCATGAGAGAAATATGTTGGTATGAATACAAACATTTGGTGGTATTTTCAGAGGGTGTTCATTATAGAGCATAACTAATAATATACAGGCCAGAAGAAAAAAAATGGTACAATCTAATTATTTTCATAGGAAACAGTAGTTGTTAAAAAATGATCAGGACAAATTTACCAATTGATTGTCTATCATGCTGGAAATTGGTGAATTACCTTTGAAGAAAAACAAAAAGACAAATTCACTGTATTCAATCAAAAATCTACTTAAAATTAATTTGATTGTTGTTTTTATTCGTTGTCAAGTTTATGAATGCACATCCATTAAGAAATGTCATTTTATTGGCTGTTTTGTTTCTCTGTTTCAGTCCTTGTGTCTGTTAAAACAGGACATGATATTCCAGGATGTAAGAGACACAGAGCTCACATTCTGCCAGTAGGCTGAATCTACACTAAGAGCAATGATGTCAGAGAGCAGATGACACTCAGTGAGTTGAGTGAATACATTTGGCAAACCTGATCTGCCCTCAGCCAATGAATGGGCTCCATGCAATGAACTGTAACTGGTGATGATTTTATTAAGATCCCTTAAGTTGTGTATTGGCCAGAAAGGGAGCTCTTTATTGGTCCAGGTGGACATTTTGCCCGCTGTCTCACAGATGAGAACACATAGGGTGTGAACAAGCCTGTGAACAATATAAAGTATTGCTGCTGAAGGTGGTTAAGGCTCATATAGAAAATAATGCATAAATAAATGATTTAGCACCAAAACATCAGGTGGGAATAAGTTATTGAACCCATACAAAATAATAAGGCTGCTTTCTCACCAGAAGTAAAATTGTGCTGTGGTAAGCAGTTTAAGCAATGCGCACCTCACCTCTGCTTACACTTTCAGTGCTTTGCACCTCAGCACAGGCAGCAAAGAGCGTCATTGAGAAGCACTGCTGGCTTCAGATACACTTAATGCAACGTTTCAATTTCAATGAACACAGACAAAATGCCAGTTTAAAACCCATGGTGGTTGTCCTCCTGCTGACTGTTCACCAAGCAACAAACTTTTGGATGATGCGATTTTGCATTTATTGGCCTTATATATTATGAGGTTGTATCAGCTCCCAGAGACATACAATATGTCTTTATATTCTCCTACACCATCGAGATAAACTCTTACATTTGAATTTGAACTCTGCCAAGGACCTAACAATCTGTCTGTTTGTTTGTTTGTCTGACTGTTAGAAAGAATTCTCAAAAATCTATTGATTTGGATTGATCGAATTCTTATGTTTTTAAATTTGCCAATAAGTTTTGATGCATTAGTCAAGAATTTCTTTTGCCAATCTGCATCCAGTCTGATGGGCACCACCTAGATTTTCCACAATTTTGAGTCAACTGTCACAGAATTTTACACATACAATACAGGCCTAAGTTATCTTTGATTTTTGATATGCCTCACCATTTTGCGATTATTGACTGCCAAAGTTGAATGACTTGGTTCATCCTTCAAAAACTGCCATGCGTCATGAATTAGTCTATTCTGAACAAACTTGGTGGACACGTTCATTCACTACTTCAGCAAAAAATGAAACTTTCACTTTTCTAAACATGTCTTCTCCATCATTTTGCCACTTGTACTTATAAAACATAGTTATTCTTTTGTAGGTTACACATTTGAAATCCTGTTATTTCACAGAGGCAAATCAATCATCCACAAATGTAAACCTGTATCTTTTGAGGAATCGAACCGCAGATAGTGATGGTGTAAATGATGTGTTTCCCAAACAAAAGGTGATTGTACTGTTCCTTGAAGGCAGTCTGTTTCTAACAGCTCCCGATTGTTTGAGGAGCATGGAAGGATTAATAAGGAATGAATGAGAAAGAGAGTCTCATATGAAGGCTTTACTGCAGGCTGCCTGACCATCTGCTCTGCTTTGACACAAACAGAGAGGACACGTGCCTTAGCTCTTTGCTCAGGACCCCCCCCACCCCCTCCGAACACACACGCGCAGGCTCACACAGACAACACACACACACACACACACATTTAGTCAGTCCCCTGCCGATAATCTTTACCCTTGTTCTTTGTTGTTCACGTTTCTAGGGACAATACTGATTAGAATGGGGAAGTCAGATTACATCAGTCACGTCTAACATGATGTGATCCATAGCTAATGATATTCTACATGGATTTGGCATGAAATATTTTCTAAACAAATGGCTGTAACATGTACGCAAAAATCTGATAGCTGTGAGAAATCAAACTTAAGCAAGAAATTAGCTAACACAGTTATATGCACTGCAATAACCTGATTACACTCAACCCACAATACATTCGGTGGTGGAAGTAAGACTGTTGTCAGACCTCATTTGTTCAAGTAGTCTCAGAATTTTGACTCAGCATTTTTGTATCAACCAAAAAAATGACTCTAAAAGGACCCAAAGCCAACTTCACTTGGCACAATTGATTTGTGCAAAAAAGATCTTCACATGAAAACACTCACTATTACACACACACATAAAATTTACACGGAACTTGGGCTTGAGCAGCTTATTTCTGTGTGTGAAAACAGCTGTGTACATGCTTTTATTTTGTAGAAACTAAAATCTGTCACAATGATTACTTTGGATTGGTGGCATAAAGAAATTAAATTTGAGGCGTATAATCAAGGTATAGAGTAACAGAGTACAAAAAAAAGGGCTTATCAGCAAAATTACTAATTATGAAGAAAGAGCCCTATCAGTGTTAAATTGTTGATGTATTACAATGATACAATGCGAAAACAGTGTGAAATAAAACTAATTCTGGAAAGAAACAGAAAGCGAACACAAATCTCTGGGTAAAAATAAAGTTATCTCAGCTCTGTTGAGAGATTGCTGGTTGCACTTGTGACCTCTTTTCTAAATTCTTTTGATTATTCTTTTAAGTACCTTGTGATGCAGAGCTACAGAGTTAAAGAGGTTTTACGTTTTTACATGGTTCTAATCTCATGCCAGATAAAGTCTTAGTTCAGACAATAAATATCGTCAGTTTGTTAAATAAGAATCTTGTTGAGTGAAGCAAAGGACCTGCTGCTTATTTTTCAAATGGTTTGAGATTTTCTATACAAGGGTCTGTTGTAAAAAGTCAACATTTTCCTTTATCTTATGTTCAAACTATACCAACCACCTAATGCTCAGCTCTGAAAACAGCTTATTTACTGGTTTGACTTGTCAGTGTCAACACAAAAATCAATACAGTTTTGCTCAGTTTAAATCAGATTGAATTATTTAGATACAGCAACTCACTGCAAAGCATAGCAATTGTTCCTTTCACGCAGCTGCATGGCACTTTCTGCGGTTGAACACAGAGCCGAAGATTCAGGTTTCTCTGGCACTAATCTACATTTGTCAATACTTTTTATCTTAAACACTTGAACACCAGATCAAACGAATCTGGATCCTTGCTTACAGGACATTTAAAAAAATTGCAGTTAGCACTGAAAAAAGTCTGATCATTTAAAAGCATGGAAGAGGACTGAAGAGCTTGATACCTGTAACAGACACATGGTCTGAATCGGTGAACATAGGTATCTATTGTCAAGTTCAGATAATAAAGCGATACATTTGTCTGCTGCAGGTATATCCTCAGGCATTTCTTTGACACTGTGGGAGTAAGATTTATATTTACACCAAACACCAAACTCTGACTACAATAGCTTGAAAACAGACCATGCATTCTGAGCGCTGCCGAATATAAACGAGTTGCGAGGCCAGGGGAAACAAAACATTGTGTTAGTGGCTGTTCAGGGCCCTGCAAAGTGTCCTGGAAAATGACAAGGAAAGAGGAAATCAAAACCAAATGGCTCACAGGAGGCAGATTGTAATTGTTTTCTTGTTTTCTGTTGCTGCTTAGATCTAGCTCTTGTCCTTAATGGATTTACACCTAAACCTTCTGCTCGGTGCACTTCATGGTCTGATTTTGTGGCGATGAATAAAAAAAAGCAGTGCACACTCACCCCTTTCAACTGCTGAGCTCCTGTGATGTGTTGAAAGACTCTGTCAATCTCCTGCTCGATGCGCCGGGCCCAGTGCATTATCCTGTGGATAAACAGGTAACTCTCAGAACACAAACAATGAGATCAGGTGTGTGTGTGCTGCCACAGGAGTAAGCAGTCATTCTGACACAAATAAATATAGCTGAAAACCTATTATTAGATCAAAACACAACGAACAAAACAAGATACATCTAACAACATTAAAAAGCAGGCTGCTTTGCTGAAAATTGTCAGGTATTAGATGACCAAATACTAGACTAAACTTTAACAGCCACACAATGAACCATGCATCTATCAATTCATATTACCTCCACTAAGGAGATTATATTTTGGTTAGTTTGTTTGTTAGAAGGATTACTCAGTGAAAAGAAAAGAAAAACATTTTTATGCTTTTTTCCACTTAATCATCATTACATTCAGACACATATCGTCTGGGCTTGTTTGACCTTGGTGCAGATTCTTTTGAGTGCCTTTCTAGTCTAGGATCACCAAATCATCATCGTACTTTTAGGACAAGCAACAACAAACCAAAGAAAAACACAATTTGCTTCGGCTCAATTTTGTTACAGTATTCCACATCTTAACACACTGAAACAAAAACACCACTTCCATTAATGCACAAATTTGCACTCATTGTTTATGTTGCTTTTGTTGAAAGCAAAATGCCAACTTGTATCAGAGACAAATCAATGAGGGAAAAAAAAAACATGTGACTCTTGAGGTGAGTGATTTCACCAATCGATGCTTTCTGGGCTCTACAACTTGTAGTTTGACTCAAAGGACAGTTAGATCAATATTTGAGAAGATGAGCAAGTGTCTCGCTCACTGCTCTCTGCCACACCCTCTGATTTCTGACAGAGAGGTCTTTAACATAAAATGTGAAGCAGAAGTTTCTTCAGTAGATGACAAATATTCGCAGGTAAATTTCTGTGTAAAGCTCTGGAGTTCAAAAAAGACTTATTCTTGTTAAATGAGTCATTTCAAGTTTGACTGGGTTTTAGGCACAAGAGAGTTGGACCGTTCCAACTAATAACAAATCAAACTCTTAAATTCATAAAATTTCATTTACTGACAAACTTGAAAGCTAATATATTTTTCCCCACAAAGACACTGGATACTAATGTTGCATTTTCAGCAATGGAAGCCAGCCATTTCCCATCTTTTCTCTTTTTATATGCTGTTTTTGTTCATCATACAATGTAAATGCTTGTTTTGCAGCAAATGCAACATCTGATAGTTGAGCAAACAAAGAAATACTTCACAAGTCTTTCAAACTAACAAAGCACATCCCAAAACATAACAGGAAAAAGAAAAGAATACCTCAGAAAATCAACAATATGTCCTCTATTTGTCAGAGGATATCCCCAAACTGATGGTGCATTTATTGAAGCAGCTGTAACAGATTGTGCTGTCAACGCAACAAATCAACAACCACTGCACCACATGTTGGACTGTCATCACCACTTTCAGTATACTCCTGTTAGATAGACATGAAAAACCAACAGCTGTATCTAATTGATCAAAGCTTGGATACTTGGTGTAAATTGTCTAAATATTATAGAGAAATCATACAAACTAGTGGGGCAAGCATCCCCACAGAACACCAACACCACCAGCATTGAAGTGTCAGGCGGCAGCAGGCGGTATTAGCAGCAGTTCCAGTAGCAGCGCATCCCCTCTCTGAGTACACTAATACTGATTTAGGTTTAGTGACATTAACAAGGAACTAGGATAGACACAGATAAATAAAAATCTGCTTCATCAAAGCTAGAAATCATATATATAACACAATATCTTAAATTACACAAGTGGTTTACTCAGCATTGAGATAGGATGTGCACATGGGCTCTTACTTTCAGGCCTGGGATGCAGGACCGGGAATGCATTATTGGAATGCAGTTGAAAATGATCGACAGATTCTCCGCCTGTTAGCCCGCCTCACATCTCTGCTACAAGTAGGATCGAATCATTTTCTGGCTGAACACATGGACAAGTATGAAATGTCCCTACACATTACCAGACTGTGGATTTGTTTGAGCTTGTTTACCTAACAAGGGTATCTTTCTAAATACCCAGGAAACAGCCCATGCTCATGCCTGAGCCAAGAGTCAATCCTTTCCTGATCAGTGTGACAGCTCCTAGAAGAATTATGAGACAAGTCCACAGACTGGTGTCTTGTTGGGCTTGTTTCTGATGTTGCATGAGGCTTGTTAGAAGACACAAATCCTGCCTCATCTGCTCAGATTAACAGCAATTATTTCAGATGGATTTTCAATTTGTGCCTCATAATGCAAACATAATGTTTAATTTTAGTTCTTTTTTTTCTTGCATTTACGTTTTATTGTGATAGCTACAGAAGAGAAACAGACAGGAAGTACAGGGCTGAGAGGGAGGGAATGACATGCAGCCAAGAGCACAAGCCAGAATCAAACCAGCAACACTGTATTACGTCCTGTGCGCTCTAAACTGATGAGCTACCGATGGGCCCTTTTCCTTATCTTTTAATCGTTTTTAATTTGATGCTGAACACATTATGAATATAACACCTTATACAGAATAATGTTTTGCAGATTACTGTTTTTGGTACAAATTGACCTGCAAGCATTTGGAAAGTACCAGAATGAAGGAAAATGGGTTTTTATCTTCAACATCAAGCCTAACATTTGGCAGCCCCCATTAAAATACAACTTTCTTTAACAAGCAATATTTTAAAATGAAAATAATGTCAGCTGTAGGCAGTTTTCAGGGCTCTACATAAAAAATTGTGGAGTGTTCAAAAAAAAAGAATACTGGCCAGCATTTTTTATTCCTCCTGCAAAACTGCAGATCACCAAGAATAGAAGTGTTATTACTACATAAACTCGTAAAACAATTCCACAAACTATTACAAATAATAGAAATACATAAAGCCTTATGGTCTGTCAGATTGTCAGAGATCTGTGTTTTAATGTGATTGTTCTGCAGAAGTTCAGTCTAAGACCACCTTATTCTGATCAAATGAAAATTTCCATGAAATGGTGATACTCAGCATTTCTATTTTTGCTATAGTCACTTTCCCAAATATAAAAACATTACACAGGATATTGGTGAGTCAGCTTCTTGTGATTTCCACACAATTGGCAGGAATAAAAGACTAATAAACACACAGAAACATACACGCACTGGCAATACTCAAACAAATTGAGGCTGTTTAAGAACAAATCTGACCTGCTTTTAGTCTGCGATGGTTTCACAAACTTGTGGGAAATTTGGCTAAAACATATATGATTTGTCTACTATTTGACAAATGCCAACCAAACATTTAGTTTTTTGTGAACAGAGGCTATGTTGATTCCTAGGTTAGATAGAGGTTGATGAGAAAAGTTAGATTTCTGGTCAAATGAAGTTTCATGTGACCGGATGTAGCTATGAAACGTGTTTTCACAACAAACAGCACGGCAGAAAGGGGCTGTTGGAGGGAAGAGGACTTGAGTTTTTCTGAATCAAAATTTTAAAAAAAACACCCAACATTATCTCAGTATGTTACAGGAAATGCCAAACCACATTTCAGCAATAAGAAACGGCCAACAATGGCTACAATACGGCGTGGCGTGGCCTTCAGACACAAGGCATATCCTAAATGAGTGGAAAGTACTACCTGGCTGAAAAATGTGAGCTACAGCATTCTGGGTGAAAATATAGACAAATTCTTTGATGAAATTAACCACATTTTGGTTTGCTCCTTTTGCACCACCATAAACATTTTGTTCAAACAACTCCTACACAAGGTCAACACGAATTACCTGCCCAAATATTCTCATGGGAATGGGAACATGATGGAAGGCACAAAATTTGAGTAGGAGATGCTTCAGCACACGGAATTCAAAATATACACAAACTTCAGAATGGAAACCTTTATGAAGCAGCTTTTTATGTGGATAAAATAATATTTTTTTTCAGCACACATCATTTCATCACTAAAGCTGATTTAAAGGTAACGAGTTGGAGAAAGCAGAATCCAAAACATCTCTTTTTCCCCATTTTGTTGTTGACAAAAAGAAAAACCGCCAAAGGATGATGTCAACTTCAGTTCAAAATATAAATAATGGACAGACAAACTGCCTTTCTCGTTCATGACAATTGTTTGCGATGCTCAATTCCTATTGATCCAATAAGCTCTGTGAAAAACATGCAAGCCCTTTCTCTGATTTTGGAATCTTAATTCTAGAAACAGACTTTAAATGCAAAGTATTGCATCAGTTTTGTGTGCACTATGTTTCCCCATTAATTGATTTATTAACCAAGGGTTAAATCTAAATAGCTTAACAAGCAATGTATCATTTAATTACATTAACAAAGTGCCGGAAAATGATGTACCACTAAATCAGCTTCGTGAAACACTTGTAGCCCACAGAAATGCAGAGCAGCTTTTATTGCAGCTGACGCTCAATCTCAAGTTATTCACAATGTGCTCCATTTCCTCTCCTCCTGGAGGCCTACGTGAAATCAGAAAACTATCGCAACAGTGTTATGATGCGGCTGAACAACGCAATTCTGATGCTACTCTCTTACCGCCTATACACTCATACAAACCCCAGGGACGGGAGAGAGAGAGAGGATACATTGTGACCCATATTTACTCACAGAGGAGAGAGGAAGAGAAGTTCAGAGGGTGCAGCTGTGATAGATGGGGCTACAGAAGACTGAGGAGAATTAAACTCTATCTATCCATCTATCTATGCAGAGAGGGAGGTAGGAGAGAAAAGGGCGTAGCAAGTGAGAGAGTAGGGGAATAAATCCTCGCTGCTGCAGTATTAATTGTTAATTGGAATGAGATTCTGTTCTTCGACGTAGCGACTCTGCTTCATTTAGCTTACATGAGGAGACCCGGGGCAGGGGCTACGTTCTCATTTCAAACCACTCAGCAGAAAAACCAGCAGAAAAAAGGAGGAGGGGAAGGGAGAGCAGGAGGGGGAAGCAGCTACATCCCATTTGAAAAAACCATTGTTTATGACAATTTGTCATAAACACATGCAAATGCACACACATCCATGGCCCCCTGATTTATAGACCTCGTTCCTGATCAGTAAATACATCTCCCATCGCCTGTCGTGATTGGCCAGAAATCTCTCATTCTGCCCCAATGATGTCTGGACCATCTGGCTGTTCCTGCCTCCAGAGCAGCCTGATTGCAGAGCCTGGAGGTGGGCCCAGATAACTGGAGTCTGGAGTTAAGCGCCAGCTGTTCTGAACAGTGACAGGTTAAATGTCAGGGACTGAGAAATAAGCCCAGCATCCGCCAGAAAACAAAGATTTTTTTTGTTTTCTTCAGCTATGCAACACAGTAGCCTATTATTAAAGGCCCTTTTCTACTGCCACAGCATCAAACCATTTGGTACTTCTTTCAAGTCAGTTAATGCACGAACTGAAACAAGAAGTGGATCCAACGCCGGTTCTCCTTATCCTTATTTGCTAGTAGTACTATTGGCCATGCACTTGCTACTAGAGTTACAAAAAAACAAATGTTTTACCCTGTGTTTGCAAGCCTATACAGGAAAAAAAATCTATTCTTGGCACACAGCAAAAGCCGACGAGGGCAAACATTCAATACAGCCTGTTGGGTTTTACAACTATACAGGCTTGTGTCTACTTGCAGTAATTAATATCTCAGTCTGCCTCACCTTACAACTTCCCTGATTTCCGGAAGTAGAAAATAGAAAGGTTTGACAACGCACCATCTACAAAAAACATCTCCCACAAACCACTCCAGGAAAAGTGGAGTAAATTTATATAAATATACAGTTAGTTATCTCAGACTATATAGTAAGAGAGGATCTGCTCATTTTAACTTAATCTGATATAGATTTATGCCCACTGGAAAACCAGTGATTAATTGTGTATGATGTTAATTGCTCATAAACGCCTGCAAATGATATGGTCAGTGACAGTGTGGATACACACCTCACACAGCTCTGAGCCTCAAGTCAACGGTTTCACGGATGCAAAGGCACATTATATAATAGCAGAGGATGACAATGAATCCAGGTGACTAAAGTGTGTAATTGCGTGTTGTTGTTGTCGTTCTGTTGTTTAATGGCAGAGCTGCTGGTCAAAGTTCACTCTGGCAGAAGATTTACGTTTGTATATGTTTCTTATCAGTGCATCCATACTTACGTATATTGCTGTGGGAACGTGAGAGCCTCCGCTCCAGGCCACGAAGCGCTGAAAATCAAGATAATCTGGATAGATACCAAGCAGGCGATGCTGCAAGACCTTTTGCCTATCGCCATTTTCCATTAACAATTCTCGTCACGGGGGGTTCGCTGCGTGGATGGAGCTCTCCGGACTGTCTCCGGGGTGTGTAGTCCGGATTGACGGCTTCAGTTCGTTGGAGAGTTCATGTTCTCGGTGTGTTGTCAGGTGGACGCGGAGGAGGAGGAGGAGGCAGGCTTTGGCCGTGGAGGCATCACGGACAGTGGGAGATGCACTAATGCAGCTGCCAAGACACTGCAGAGTCTCTCCTGTTTCCACGCTCTGCGCGTCCACGTCTGCGCTCTCAGCAGCCAGCGGACCCGGGCGCGTTCACGCTCACCAAGCAACAGCAGAATGTAGAGAAAATCTTGATTTTCTTGTTGTTTATCTCCACAGAGGCACGTGGGTTCCATCCTGCAGGTCTGTTTTATGTAACGGGTCAACAACAATGGATCAAATTTTACGACTTCTACAAAAATATCTCAATTCTACAACTTAGTTTGTCAAAGTTTGATATTTATGGGGCCCTTAAAGTGCAGTTGTCAACATATACGTTTCCAACTTTCCTATTCGCACCGAGTACCAGCGGATACGTTACTTTTCCAGTGCACATGCTTACCAGTTATTAGTTGTAATCATTTAGTCCAAGGGGGCAGGCTAATTGCTGATGACGTTCTAGCGCGAACATGCTAATAGGTCTATTTCTGGTCTTCCTTTCTGTTTCAAATTAAAGTTAAATTTATTCCTCATTGAAAAAACTGCACTATAACCTACGACAACCCAAAAAAATGAACGGCACTGATTTTTACCAACATTTTTCGACGAAATCATTCACTTTCGTTATGTGCACGGTGAAAAAACTGCTCTTTCTAATTAGCAACAGCTGGTAGCTCCTTGGGAGTCTTCTATATTGGCTCTGGGCTCGGCCCATGACCCGATTGTGCCCCCTAGTGTCCGGAGGCTTGAAGTTATCTAATGCGCCATATATACTGTTGATATTTACTTGGAGGCAAACAAGCCACCAAATTTATTTGAGTGAAATCTAATTCAGATGTTTTAAACGCTAAAAATTACAAACTACAGGAACAAATAAATGTCTTGTAGGGTGCACAACGATCACAACGATCCTACCTACCTTTCATACCTACCAACCTACCTACCAACATATCTATCTATCTATCTATCTATCTATCTATCTATCTATCTATCTATCTATCTATCTATCTATCTATCTATCTATCTGTCTGTCTGTCTGTCTGTCTGTCTGTCTCTCTATCATCTGTCTGTCTGTCTATCTATCGATCTATCGGTCTATCTGTCTGTCTGTCTGTCTGTCCGTCCGTCCATCTGTCTATCTATCTACCCACCTATCTATCCAGCTATCTATCTGGCTGAGTGTCTGTCTTCCAATTCATTTGCATTTAAGATTGCTATGTTTTCTAAATATACATAAAGATAAATATAGTGCTCTGTGAAAAATATCATGTCTCTGTGGCACCTCTTGCTGATGGAATCTGATTTGGGAAGTTTGTGTTGTTTGTTGTTAAATGGAAACAGGTATATGGATTCACAAAAGGTTGTACCTCAATACATGACTTAATAGCAGAAAATCAGGACACAAGTATATAGACTGCAGCACAATAAAGGTGGAACTCTGACAGACTAGAATTACTGTACTCCATGACTAAAGGAGAAAGCAATGAATATCATAGAAGGCCCTGGTTGCAATCACCATATTATAATAAAATACCCCTCAGATATGAGATTTATGAATGCTCCCACTGAGGTCATACTCAGTGCAAAACAGTGGAAAAAACAGACTCAGCACCATGCTTCCTAAACTTCTAATACTGCATAATATAGCACCTTTCATACAACTGAACGCAAGATGCCCAAGAAGTCAGTACCCTGTACCCTGCATCCTATTACTACTACTATTACCGCTATTATTATTATTATTATTATTATTATTAATAATAATAATAGTAGTGATAGTAAAAATAGCAACAACAAGAACAAGACCACAGGAGACTGGTTTAGACAGAATGAGGTGAGTCAGATTAAGGTCTCATGAGCCCCCTGCACACATGCCTGACTGAGTCTCTGGATCTCTGTTGTGTTCACTGATCCTATGCTCTGGAATCACTGGTGAGGAATTAAGAAAAAGACCATTTCTCACAGGGATCAACAAGGTATTGCATTATGAAAGCGTAAATAACACAATAACATAAATTCCTAACGTTCAATTTGAAATGCGTATGTTTGATGTCTGTCAAGACATGGTTATACAAAAAGGGTTGAATCGAGTACAACTGTACTTGATAGAAGATACTTGAAGACGTTTCACCTCTCATCCAAGAGGCTTCTTCAGTTCATATTTATGTTTGAATCATTATCATTGAACTTTGTTTATTTTATTCCTAAATAATGGAATAGTTTGCATTCCTTTGAAAAGCTAAATGAGAGTGCCTGTATTTCCAGATGCCTCAGATGCAAGAATTGCTGTGGATGAACACATTGCTTAACAGCTGACCTGACAGGATGGCAGTGCCTACTCCTGCCCCCCTTGGGAGGAAGGATGTGGTTTCAGCTTGTAGTCCTATCCCTGACAGCCCTATGTGCTAATACTGCTGTCACGTCCTGTGGGGAGAGAGACTAATTACTGACAGCACAGCCTCCCTGCTAATCTCCCTTGGAGAGTAATGCACTGTTAATTGGACGACAACTCCAAAGGGAGCTGAACAGTAGAGGAGGCCGACCTTTATTTCAGATAAACAGCATGACAGGTCAAATGAAAATATTAATTTCTCACTTCCATCATTGCACCTCTATACAACAACACCCTTTGTCCGTTTTCTACATGTCCTTCATCATTTGGCCTTCTGTGATCATTGCGGGCACAAATGTTTCAAACAAAATGATGTGTTTACTGAAGTCTTTTAGCAACAAAGGCTAAGCAGTATTTTGATGATAAAGTGACCAAGGACCTATTTTTGCACTTACTGAGAATCAAAAACATAAAAAATGGATATACTGAAAACGGCGGTTCT
This sequence comes from Brotula barbata, assembly GCA_900303265.1. NCBI lineage: Eukaryota > Metazoa > Chordata > Actinopteri > Ophidiiformes > Ophidiidae > Brotula > Brotula barbata. Next base: position 145,189 of record OMNV01001176.1, on the reverse strand, counting down.
TAAACTGTTGTGCATGTTCGACTAGTGCCATTTAAAGTGCCCCCTGGTGGTTAACAGGTGAAGCTGGAAATTTTAGAATATCAAAAACAATACTGATTTAAGGAAAATCACAAAATATAAAAATAATATAACAAAGTTTATTACTCTTCCTTTGACCAAAACATTGTTTCTTTATAGTTTTGAAAAAGAAAGCACAATCACATACAGTAAGTATTGAACAAATATATTTATTCAATTTCACTTTATTACATAAAATTTTACCTTGGTAAACTGAGTTTTAAAATAAATCAAATTTTACAAAGTGACAAATGAGTTTCAATCAATTTAAGATTTTTACAATTAAATTTGTAATACTAATGGAAAATGTATTTGATGCAACACATTATAATCTGTTTGGACTGCATACATACGTACAGACACACTCAATCACCAATGACATGATTATCTTGTTAAAAAGCTGCTGCAAAAGCCGAGTAATGCAAAGCTACTGCATCTGTATCCTGAGAATCATAAAAAAAACCCTAACAGTACCAAAAGCCAAGTGCTCAGTTCTTCTCAGCAATATATGTGTTATTCTTTGGTTATCTCTACAGACCATCAGCAAAATGAACGATGAGGGTTTATTTAAGACTCATCAGGTAAAGCAGGAACATTAGCAACAGCCGGGATGAGTCTCTCATACACCTCGATGCCCTTGAGGAAGACTTGCTCATTCAGGTACTCGTTGTGGTCATGCAGCAGGATTGGTGTTCGGTTCATCGGGGAAAAGCCGATAGCTGGGATACCCACCTAGATTCATCAAGTAAACATATTACCATGCACAGCAACAAAACACAGCATCTATACTCATGGACTGCGCTTTGTAATTTGGCTTCCATCATATACATTTCTTATACTCACTGCACGGATAAATCGGCTATCTGTGGCAGCTGGAAATATCTCCTTTTCCAAAGTCAAATTCCTACAGAAGAGATTAATGAACGTCTTAGCGTATGTAATACAAAAGGGACAGATTGTGTTCAGTATCAATACGCTGATGAAACAACGCAATACATAATGCTCAAGTGCTAGAACCCAGGGTGGTAACCAAAAGGTGCAATAACATACTGTGCACGACCAATGAAACAATCAGTCTTTCTGATGCCAGCAAAAAAACATTCAGACAAAACATATCTTTCTAAATTATGAGAACTGTGGGAAGTGTGGAAAATCTGAAGCTAAGGTGTGAAGACTCATAGGTGGCATATATTAAATAGTTCTTGAGGTAAAAATAGCAGAATGTGGAGACTGGGTGGTCCACCGGTTTAAGCATGTACCACATAATGCAGTGGTTCCAGTTTGATTCCGGCCTGTGCCCTTTGCTGCATGTCATCCCCTCACTCTCAGCCCCGTCGTTCCTGTCTGTCTCTCTATTGTAATTATTGCAATAAAGCAGAAACATTCTCCCAAAAAATGATAAAACAAAAAATAGTTGAATGTAACATCTGGCTAAAGAGTTTATCCTTGAGAGATGTGGGTAGTCTAATGGTAATCCATAATAAAAGGTAATAATAATACCAATAATAATAATAAAAAACTATTATAATTTTAATGTTGAAATACTTATTTATTCCACGAAATGTAAACTTCTGTCACAATATATCCAGAGACAAATGTAGCTTTCCTATCGAAATTTATATCTATTTGTGCAAACAGGGGAATGGCAAAACCCATGCATTGCACAAGCACAGCATAGGGGAGAGAACAACATTTTCTTGGATATAATCGATTGATATCTTTTAAGTAATCCTAAAGGTAATCAACTCACATTGCTTTGCAGGCAGTGCTGAAAGCGTTCCACCAAGGTTCATCCTCATCTGTCGATGTCACATTTTGGTTCATGTGTTTCTGTAAAGTAAAGTTAATCAATTTTGAACGTTTGACAGCAAGAACAATCCAGTTTTACCATAGGTAGAAGTACACACACCTGAGCAAACTCATAAGTGATTCCATCCCCCGCTGCCTTACACCACTGCTGGATCTGTGTTTCAAACTCCTAGGAGGAAAGAATCAACTGAGGATTTAATGTACAGGTAACAGATTCACATTGGATGTACAATAGATGTCTGTATTCCTGTACGCATGGCACATACGCATACACAAACACTCACCTGTAGATTTACGGTTGGTGGTATTCTCAGGTCAAAGCTAACATCCATTTCAGCTGGGATGACATTGTAGGCCACGCCACCTTTAACCATGGTCATGTTCACTGTGGTGACATCTCCAAGCGTGAAGCACTCACTGGTATTTAGTCTGAAATTCACATACAATTTGAAATTGTTACATGATACTATAAGTACATTTATGTAGATTTTTTGGTAGTTCTGTGCAACACTGAAATGTAGTGTGCCTTTTAAAACATAAAAGTATACAGAAATGAAAGTAAACTTTCAGACCGGCTTACATTCTTCTATTTGAACTCTATCGCCATGGAGGAACCAATCCTTAACATACCTGACAGCAATTTAAAACAATGCTGCACAACTGGAATATTCCACTTTCAAATTCTGCATCAGTTTTTTTGGGGTTGATTGTTTTCCTTTGTATGTGGCTTTTCATAGAGAGGAACAAAATACAGGGACGTTGTGTGAAGACTAAAGACCTAAAGCACCCAGATTTGGGCACAAAGAACCAACAAACCAGAGCACAGCTGGTAAATGGACTGCATTTCTGGACATTTCTATAGCTTTTATCCAAAGCGCTTTCCAATGTTTACTTCACATTCACCAATTCATACACACATTCACACCGACAGCCATGGTAACCATGCTTGGTAATATGCTTGTTGGGAGCAATTTAAGGTTAGGATCTAGCTCATTGTGCTGTGATTAAACTAAATCACATCAAACTATTTTATAAACAATATAGTGCATACATAAATATAATACATATGCAGACTTTCTTTTAATTCTACCTTTGTTTCTCCTTCTCTCTGAAGTCCAAGAAAGAATTTATGATAGTGCGCTGCAAGAAAGCAAAATGACAAGTGAGGTAGGTCACTTTACAGAACAAGTCCAAATCACTTTTTATGGTATAAACACTTCTGTTTTAGAAATTGTTAACATGACATTGATGTTTACCAGCTTCTCGGCAGCCGTGTTCTCTACAAACCGAGAGCCATGACCTGGACTGCCTGGGCAATGAATTGTTATCCCTGAAATATAAATAACCATCATCCAGACATTAAAACAAAACCAAAAATTAATATGAACATTTTGAAATCTCAGTAAACAGACAGACTTTTGTGTTTTTGTTACTTACACCAGGGGTTTCTTTCTCCATAGAACACAGTAAAAGCATCACTGGGGTTTGCCAAGCCTACACAACACAATCAGACACACAGTACATACATCTTAATAGTAGTCCGTTGTATAACATTTACTTAAATGGCTCAATCACAGTTACAGAGGACTATGATGAGAATTAACCTATTGGCTCCTTACAGTTTCCGAAATTAACTTTTTATTTGGCATAAAAGGCAATCTGTGTCATTTAACATACCCGTAAACACAAATAAAAATAAGATGAGCTGTTTACCTTCATCCAATGCAAAGCCAATGTTTAATTTTTGGAACTCTGGGTGGTTAACAAAGGTTTCCATTCCCTTGTGACCTCCAACTTCTTCATCTAAACATTAACGAAACATGTGAAAGGATTAACATTCAACAGCAATGTTGAAATCATCAACACATTTTAATCACGCATTAATTTAATGGCAGTTATTGGCAAAGCAATACCATTATACTGTAGCGATGGTCTTTAGGTGTTGAGCTAAGTGTTGCTAATTAAGAATAATGAGCTGTGTGGGTTGAACATTTCTAGGTGATTAGTGTGTTGATCACTTCCAATATTTCACCCCTATCTCTGTATTTGAGGAGCTGTAGTGGTTAAAAGGTTTTGGCATGTATAGCAGTAGAAGGTTATATGTTAGATAGGCTATTATTGATCACTTTACTTTATGCCAATGTCAATAGATTATCGTTTGCCAAGATGCTCAAACCAGACAAACATATATTTGTTAGAGAACCGCTACACTGAAATTAAAACAAATACCAATAAGATGTGGGAGACAATGACAGACCGTACCGGGAACAAACATTAAGTGCACAGTGCGCATCATTTTCTTTCCCTCTGCCTTCAGTCTTCTGACTGCCTGGATATACCTAGACAGAGGAAATGATGCAGCAATGTAGCTGGGATGCAATCTGAGCAGGCAGTATTCATGTTATGTGGGAAGGTGTTAAACAAGTATTTCTCACACAACATAGAAAAGAGTGTGAGAGAGTGAAGAGTTTATGCTCACTGTATTGTTACACATTTCATGTCCTGTGATCCCCGGCCATAGATGTTGCCCTCTGCATCTTTGAAAGCACTGAAAGCATCGTACTTCCAATGTTCCTGAAAAAAAAGCCCCACACTGATATCAATGTTTTTGTCCTCCTGAGTTATTTAAAAGGTAACAGCAGCATTACATCACCATAGACACAGACAGTCCCCATACCTGGAAAACAGGTACAACATCAGTGTGGGAATTCAACAAGATGGACTTCAGTGTTGGGTTTGTACCTTCCCATGTCATGATGGACACAATTCTGCCTGGAAAAACCTAAGGGAGACAAAACCAGAGATAAGTCATGTTTTTATTTTTTTCCCGGGGAGACCTCCGTTTCCTCTCAGTGGCAGTATTACCAGTCGTTTACTTAACAGTATGTACATAAATGTTTGCTACCGGGATTCAATTACCATCAATGGCACACACCTCAATCTTTTTCATGGGTAGCTCAAGCTCCTCTGCTATTCTGTCCAGGAACCTAAGAGCAGCATCTATAAATGAATGAGCATATATCAAAACAAACTATTTAAATATTAATGCTTGTTCATCCAATGTGCGGAGGCAACCAGTAGAGCAGAGCAGCACTGATGTCCTTCCTTCAGAACTCCTTGTAATCAGACCTCCCATGCGCTTCCAGGCTCACTGGGAAATATTTTCCCTCCATGGAGACCTGGGGCTCATGTAGACTAATTCTTGTGTATACTACACAAAGATGAACTTATTTTCAACCCAAGTGTGCCTCTCGTCTGTGGGTGCACTGCAGAACAAAAAGCTTGCTAACTGTGCTGTCTGTAAAATGAAGCACCGTTTTTAATGCTGTTAGTTTAATGCTATTTAGTTTATTTTGAGTCATGAGAGGAAATAGATAATGGGCAGACACAGCAGGGCAAAAGACTAAGCAGTCCTGACATGGGCATCTAAAGGTTAATGTGCAGGCAAGTGGTTTCCAGTAATCAGGAGTCACGTGGAGCAAATTGTTGATGATTGTTCAACCTGCAAAAAAGAGCATTACCCCTGTTTTTGCCAGCAGTTTCATCAGTGTTTTATTTTATTCCTCTCGATATTTATTGATACTGTGTAAGTTAAAATGCCTCGAAACAAATCTAGGTTGGTTGCTTGGTATTTAGAATTTTAACAACAGATTTAACCCAATTTGTTTTAGTAGTCCTAAATAAGTTGATATCATCGTTCATAGTAATTTCAATTGAATAATGTTCGGAAAAATTCCTCTGGAAAAAATGGACTTCTTTGTTTCCTCTGTAGAAAATATGTCTGTAAATTCATCACCCAAAGAATACATGTTGGTGATAATTAATAAATGAGCCAACATCTACTCCCTTGTGTCATCAAACCTTAAGAAAAAAAAGCAGTATTTTACAGAATACTGGTATTCATTGTTGCATTTGATGATAAATTGTATTGCGTCATATACACCTTTGAGTCGCTCATTTTGTCAGTGTAGGTCACACATGCATCAAATATATAACTTTTTAAAGAATAATGTTCATCTATCCTAAACGAAAGATGCAAAAACAGTTTACAAAGCTAAATGATCCAAGGTCATCTACAGTCTATCTGTTTTATGCATGCATGTATGTAAACTTTCCAAATGAAGATGCGTACTCAGTGTTGTCTGCTTTTGAATGATCCTCACTGAAAATATGATGAAGTCTAATACCATCATATTTTCAGTAACCAAAATATTATAGGAAGATGGGAAGATAAGTGATGATTGATCCAGTGTCTCTTACATCTTGTTCACAACTTGCAACACCTCTAAACAAATAAATCCAGGAGGCAGTTGGCAACCATTCTGCATGAAAGGCCTCATCTCAGCCTCTTCTACCAGTTAATGACCAAAGTCCGAAGCTTAAATATTAACTGGGAAAGTTTACAACTTAACTCAGCTAATTTTTAATTTCATCATTACCTTAATGCATAACTAGAATGCTTTTAATTGAAGTCAAACAGATGAAGACGAATGAAATGAAAAGAAACTGACTTTCTTAATCTTGACCGAAGCACATGTGGCAGTCGCTTCTATTGAAAAATGTCTTACAAGTTACCCATCTACACACCACGCAAAGCATCAGCCTGCTCATCAGGAACAATCAGGAGTTCAGTGTCTTGCCCACAAACGGGCAGGGGATCAACCAGCAACCCTCTAATTACTAGATGATTGCTGTACTTCCTGAGTAAGTTTCCCAACATTAATGTATCTTACTGGATTTTTCTTTAAAACGGGGAAGCAAGAATTGTTTCTTGATGATGGCCGACTGACTAAGTTCCTCTGCTATTATTTATGCTAAACCATAGTCTATTTGGGAGAAATGCACTATGTAGATCATCAATATTATTGTCATTTTTTTTCTACCTAACCCTGACCCATACAGACCTTTTTGAAGAATGTGCTGTATGTGCAACAGCAAAACCTGGCCTAAAATATTTGCTTAAAACTGTTATTTCCTAATAAAACTAATATATCCTCACCTGTTATGGCTCATATCCAAAAAACACTCAGTTTGGTCGATAAAGCTAAAACCAAAAATCTTAATAGAAACACCCAGAATGTGTATAGCAAAGGCATCTCACCGTAGTCAGGCTTGGGATGGACCGTTTTGAGACGGAGGTAGCCTCTGAACAGACTCACAGAGGGATCCTCTCCCTCAGGAGGGATCTGAATGCCTCCAACACCTGGACCATCTTTGTCAGGCAACATGGTGAGATATGATTCACTGTGGGGACAGAAAACACGAACAAAACACAGTCAATTAAATTTTGAGAAGCCAAGAAGATTTATAGAAGCCAACACCCCACACTATGCAGCCGTCACCTTTATGAGAACATCTGATTCAAAGCTGTGATGTTTTGGGCTCATCTCCATTTTCCTATTTTGTCAATAAAATCTTGACAGTATCATGTTGGTAAAGATTCTGACAGTGGATTGTACAGTTACTTACAGATTCTATTTGACAGGATTTCAGGCATGCAAAGGAAACACGCCTTTAAAACATGCAATGTTAGCAAACTGCACAGAATAACAGCAGCTGCTTTATTTGAACAGAGTATCTAAAGGTCAAATCTGTGACCGTAGCTATATTATAGATTTAAGGATTAAAGTGCGTCCCTTTATGTCTCGCTGCAAATGAGGACACATTTGCGTCTAAACCAGAGTGTAATTTTCCTTTTCGTGGTACTGTATAAGGTTACTTGTTAGTTTGCGGGTCCCTGTATGTTGTTACACACAGCAGGAAAGCGGAACATGGCAGCTAACGACATACGTGAATTTAGCCGCCCGTATTTGCTACTGTTTCTCAAGGCCCGAGTTATGAGATATTCGTCACGTTACTCACCCTGCGTGTTCACCAGCGTTGACTGCTGCTCGACTGAAGGCGGTGAGTCAGCTGATACGAGCTGCACTTGTGTTCCTGCACTTCAAAATAAGAGCGCCGCCGTGTAAGTGGGAACACGCTGTACTATACTGAGCGGTATCACGATAAGGGAGTTTAAACGGGGCGGCGCCATGTTGGATTACAAACAGTGTAGAGGGGCAGGGAATGACTCTATTTTTAACCACCTTTTAGTTGTTTTAAATTGTCTTGAAAAGTCAAATTTATCCAAAGATACCAAACAAAATATATAGCATGCATTGGGGAAATCTGACATGATACCCAACTCATGTTGGGTATCATGTTAGAGAACATAGAGAATGTTAGGATTAATTAAAAAGCAAGAGGAGGTTGCTTTCATGGATTTTAAAGAATTAACTTCTCCCAAGTAGCACCTTTTGAATCCAAGAATGGGCTCTTTTGCTGAAAGCAGAACTGTGATCCATTGAGGGGCTTGTCTTGGATGTTCTGCAGTGTCAGTCAAATCACTGTTCCTGACTGGTTTCCCCAGGCTGAGGACAGACTTGTCTGTCCTCTCCTCCCCAGCAATATCAGCTATGAGTTTCCATAACTGTGCCCAGCTCGATAGTATCTGCTGCCTACATTACAACAAGACTGTTGGGTAAATAAAGCAAAAACCATGCCCGTCTCTTCCCAGTTTGGTGCCTTCCAAGATGAAAACAAATAGACTGTTGTAATTTTTATTGTCATCTATGCCCATATCTCCTTTTAAGTTTGTTTTTACACAGCATTGTCCAAACAAACCAATTGCAAATATATTATATAGTTTTTTTTTTGTCATGACATAAATAAACATGAGCTATGCTTAGCATTATAATACAGTGCATACTCCTTTATACATTTTTAAAAGTACAGTAGGCATTAATTCCTTTTCCAATGCTGACACCAGAACACGTTAAGGTCTGACTGAAAGTGAAATGGTTACCAGATCTTTAAAATATATTTTTGAATGAGGCAATATACACACAATCTGCAATATTAGCATATTTACAGTACGATGCATGTCACCTACAAAAGTGGTAACAATAAACATATTTCATTTTTGCATGCAAACAAACACACTAAATACATAAAATTAAACTCAAAACTATACAAAACGGAGGCAACCATCACAAACATATGATAACACTGCAGCAGTGTTTGTTCTCTGGCATTAAATTTTTTAACACTGTTGCTCCTGATGTGGTTGTGTAAAAATTATTCTGATCATTTTAATAATTTCCTACTTGGACATTATGTAGATAAGCTGTGGAAGATGTCAAAATAAACTGCATAAAAAGCCAGGAGGAAACAATACACAAGCATAACAGTGCCTTATAATACTCAAATTAGCAAACAGAGGCTTTTAATACATGGCAAGAATGAAATCTTAAAATAAATTAACAAAAACAAATACAGTTAACCATCACATCTACAAAGCGGTGGTTACATGCCATTTTCTTTAATGATGATGCTTTTTGCTTCAATAGATGAGAACAGTCATTATTTAAACAAGTTGAGTACTTCATCCCCTCCGTGGGTACCATTAAGTTTACATTGTCTTTACTTTACTTTGTTCACTCCTCTTCGCCAACAGATCTCATTTCAATTTGCTCAGGAAGTCAATCAAGCCTTGGTGAAATTCTCTGGGTTTGTCGATGTAACAGGCGTGACGAGCCCCTTCTAACTTCAGCACGGTGTGATGTGGAAGTTGTATGAGATTCTTGTGGGACTGTGCGCCAAGATTGGTGTCCAGGGCTCCAAACACAATCAGAGTGGGAGTCTATAAAGCACACAGGAGTCGTCAGGACATGAAAATCAAATAAGCCTGCCTTTGTGGTAAAATGTTTGAAATTTGATGTGAAAAGAAATCGGAGAGAGAAAAAAAAAAAAAAAAAAAGACGTAATTAACGGTAAAATGAGACAGAATCGTATAAATTACAATTTTCCATGTTATTTTGCTGTGTAAGGCCTGTCCCAAGTGTCAGGCGAATCTCTTTAGCGTAAATCACACAATGAGTTTATGTACTGCTTTAGCTGTGTGATAAAATCAAATTAAATGAGTAAGAAGTTTTGTTTCGGCATTTGGTTAAGTACTGATTGACATCACTATTATATTCACAATTAAAAAATGGATACAAAGACAATTCCTCCAAAATGCAAAGCAGCCTTTACTTCACTTATTCAAAACCTTCCTCACCTGAATATTTTGGTACTGTTGTGGAGTGTAACTTCGGCTACCTACTGGTGCTATGGGAATGAAACCATGTAGCTGAGCACTGTTCTTCATCAGAAAAGGGATGGAGTAATGTCCGCTCATGGAGGGACTCAATAGCACAGCTGCTCTGACACCGAGGGACTCCATGAACCTTGAAAGGAGGTCCACCCGACTCTGATCAGTCTTCAGAGCCTCTGAATCCGGTGATTTTCCATATCCTCCAAGTGAAATAAGTGAAAGAAAATAAAGACCTTATTTTAAAAAACAGCATAAATTGGATTTTATATCATTTCTTTTTCGGTTGACACATTTACTTTTTGTTTTGAGTCCACATCAATGTATCCAGCCCATAACCTAATGTATTTTATTGCTAAAGCAAACAAAAGGGTGCACCATCAGCTCATGAAATACAGTCTGGCAAACCAGGATAATTGGCAAAATTTAAATATATTACTCTCTATAGGAAAAGTCCATATTAGATATTTTCTATAAAGTGATATATTTCAATTCTGTTTTGTGACATTAGATATTATAATTATTCCTTGTGTTGAATAAATTCAATGTATAAAATAAAATAAATTGTGCATTTTCTGCATATACTATACATTCAAACAACACAATCAAGAAGTCTAACATTCTACCTGGCAGATCCATTGCTAAGGCCTGATAGCCATTAGTTGCCAGCAAGGCCAGTGTGCCCAGTTCTTCCCAGGTTTTGGATGTGAAGGCCTGGCCATGCAGAAGGACCACCTGCAGCCTGCATAGGGAAATAATTGCAAAGATATAGGCTCCTCCACAGTTTAGGTCAAGTGTGTTGTGTCTGAGCTGTATATGAATGCACTGAAACTGTAACAATTCTCTTTAACCTTTTTGGAATTAATTCTTATGCATTGACAAAGTACATTTGCTGGCTGATTTAAATCCATGTATGCTTCTAATGGCTCAACACACCTTGGCAATATCTGGCGTCCAGCTCCATCAACAGGTAAAGCTTCTCTGAAGAACAGCGGAGGGTCACCTGGTAGCTGTCCTGTGCGAATAGACACGTTGATGGTTGGAAGTGGAGGAGGAGGAGGAGAGGCAGCCACCAGGCTTGTTCTTTGAGCTTCAAAGGATGGCTCCATGCTGCCCTGGCGAATAGATGGCAGCAGGAGGTACAGCAAGATGGTGGCCAACAAAACCAGGCCCAGAACAACAAGACGATTACGCAAGAAATTCATTTTGCCAAGATGATCAATCTAGGAAGAGTTGTAGACAGCAAGGTAGATTAGCTATGTCCTTATCAGATTGAGTCTATAAAACAGAGTGAAGACAGAAATCTTGGCAAAGTCTACCTTCCTCCACTGCCCTATATATGACTTTTTAAATTTTTGTTTTCCTCAGGCACTTATTTGCTTTACAAATTATTCCTTAGTGTCACCCTTTTCCTGGAGTGTTGTCCATGGTTTGTCTTCAGCATCATGACGGTGCACATATAAGAATATCAAGCCCTACGCAGCACTACCTTCGTTTTACATTCACATTCAGTTCAAGTATTTGTTTGCCATTATAATGACATATGTATTTGTAACAATACTACCACTAATATATTTGTCTTAACACAAATGTTAAAAACAGAAAGATTTGTATCTATATGCATATATATATATATTACTTAAGCAGTTCATTGGTTGGACAGCAGTAGACTAAAATTGTAGTATCTTGAATCAAAATGTGTACATTTATATATGCGTTCCCCCAAATAGACATATATAATTCAGGTGAAACTTTCCAAAAGATCACAAATCGAGAACTTGAGTCTAGAAAAAAAATGTGTAAAATTTAAGTGGTTCTGCAGGAACAGTACTGGAATCACAAGTGAAACAAACGGTATGTGTCACATTGTCACACTTTGTGAAGAAAGCACACACGCCTGTACTGCAGCCTTTTAAGTAGCTACAATAATTTAGCCAAATGAGCCACAGCAGCTTCCGCTAGCTTCATCTCTGCATTATGACACGATGTAGGAAATGATACGTAACTGAGTAGACGTGGGAAAACATACCAATACAGAGGGGAAAATTGTTTAACACGTTCACATACAGCAGGAGTTAGGTGTCTGCTTTATCGCCATGTCTTCTGAATCTCTGGAGGCCAGCTGCGTGCTTATACTAACCGCTTTGATCACAGCATCCAGTGGGAAACGTTGCTGACAACCATCGGTCAGTGCTGGTAATAGCTGAGCTAGCTATGGTTAAAAATGATTACAGAAACGTCGCTTAACTTTGCAGTCTTAGACGAGATACTGTAGTCTTTAAATTCATCAAGAGACTCCACAGAGTGATTGTTTTGCATTAAATTGTCTAAATTATTTAGATGTAATTCAAATATGCCATGTCAGTATCTACTAACGCTAGGCAACTTTGCTTGTCGGAGCACATTACGAGTTGCACACCACAACATAAATACATCTACGTCATTTCCTGCTTAGCTGTCACACGAATAACGAAGAAACCGTTTCATTCTTACAAATATCTAAATTAGATTATTCTAATGTTTATGACGGAAGAAAATCTTATACACATACCGGCAACGATGCTACTACTGATAATAAAAATTATGCTGAAATAAGTCCTCAGAATGTTTTTGTTTATATGGACACAGACATGGGCGAATATAGCTCTCATTTAGTCGGGCTTACTGCGGATGATTTCCATGTTCTTGTCAGGTGTTACTGCGGATGATTTCCATGTTCTTGTCAGGTGTCACGTATTCTTCACTCACACAAATGAAATCTTTCTGCTATGACATGAACAGATATTAAAATTAAAATGACACAGCGAGTGACCAGATAAACTGATAATTTCCCTGAAAAAACATCTTGGATACATTAAAGATAATAAACACAAACAGGTTAGGAAACATTTCACTCAATTTTATTCTTTAAAACGAAATGCAAGTGTAACTGGAGACTATTAAATATTTTCATACAAAACATGGAAAACCTGTGTGCAACACTCAATGTTTTTAGATTTGGTTTCAAACAGTAATGTATACAATTTTTGGCAAAGGGAATCTTTCAAATTACTCTTAGTTCCTCAGTAATGCTCAAACAAAGCTGCTGCTATGATGGATCAGTGGTAAATGGCATAGAGCATTGTAAAAGAAGCCATTTCGAAATACTGTAAAGGCAAAATGCTGATCAGTTTATTTTGTGGATACTCTTGAACAAATGTTCTTCAATTACGTATATAATAAATTTCCACAGTTGCGTAAGTTTTGTCATGTTTTAGGACATCTACTTCAAATTAGGCTTTCTTCTTTGCTTTGCTCTTATTTTTCAAAGCATATTGAAGTGTTCAAGACTGTTGATTATTTTCCCTTCTATGTATCTACTCCACGGTTAAACATACATTTCCAAATGATGTGAAAATAATTTCTAGACTTGAAATTTGAGCTCAGTATTAAGTAATTAAATTACGCAGCATTTCTTTTGGTCAAATGTAGCTAATGAAATCTTTCAAGGGAGTTTATTTTCATGTGCTGAGGAATCCAGGGCGATATGAAAAACGTGCTAAAAATCTAAAACACTCCAATATGCCTGGGAAATAGTTGGTTAGTTCACATACAAAAACACTGCAGCTGCTTTGTTGTTAAAGCACTTCCTTATTCAATACTCCTTATTTTCAAATGTACACCAAACACATAGTCATCCTTGGCATTATCAAGTCAGTACAATGCAGTGTCATGGAGGGAAGTATCTCTATTGTACCATAGAAACAATGCTAAGACTTTTTCAGTCCTTGTTTTCTGCAATAATCAGCAACTTTGGTTACATGTGAATTCTGTGGAAGGAGGTGACACATTTCAATGCTCAGAAAGAAGAAATTTCAGCAGTATTCTGTTAAAACGTCACATAAAGGTTATGACATACCAAAAAAAAAACTATTTTAACCATTTTCATTATGCAACTGAGCTGGAGGCCAAGGGAGGTATAAAAATCACAGAAGCACCCAAATTCACAGTGGCACATATATAAGAATCTTAGCCCTGCAGAAGCAAAAAGCTTTAAAAGAAAGAATAAGGTACAGTAATGCACTCTGTGCCTATGAAGGCTTCTGTATCCAGCAAGAGAACATCAATTCTCCTCTTGGTGCAAGTAACATCAGATCTACCCCAACAGAAAATGAGCTAAAGTGCAGAATTGCATAAGTTCGCAGCATTCATGTGTTTGTTTTTAAATTACAAGGCAATTGTGTAAATCTTTCATTTTCGTTTATAAGTTTGTGAACATTACTGTGTGCACCTATCAGCTGGCCATCATAGGTTCACTTTGAATCTACTGACCATGCTCTATTGGACCCTCTTACATGATCCTAAAGCTGGACCTGATCCAATCAACAACAGGACCACTGAAACAAACAAACAGCTGACTTGCTTTCAAGTCATAATTAACCTGCTGCTTGTTTTCTGTTTACATGCATGGTAATGCAGATTGATTGTAAATGCAGGCCTGGTGATCACTGTGATGGATTACCTACACATGTCAAGTTTCAAGTCTTTTCAAATTCCTATGCATACTGTTGTGAAATGAATGGAAACTAACCGCAGACTGAAACCCCCTCCCTCCCAAAAAAAAACCACATACTTATTCAGAAATCCAAAATACTGATATGTCTTACAAAATGGTTTGACGGTTATGTAAATGATATGCTAGTACCATAAGAGCTAAGACATGCAAAACCAACAGTAGTGATGCAGTAATGTTAAAGCACTCCTCTCATTACCTTTGTTTTCAAATTTACTGCTTACATTTGTAAGCAAGTATAACTACAGCAAAATCTGATAATGGTGTAATTGGACACATATGATGTTAGTAGGTAACAGTTTTGATTCATTACAATTCATCTTTATGTATGAAAATGCTGACTTGTTGCTTGTTTTCACAGTGATTCTGATCTTACTTAGCAGATATCCTATTTTATCCTATTTATATCCTATATTCTGTTATCTTTTTACATCTCCTGTTTATTATTTAAAAAACTTGATATGCGTGTGGTTCACATATCAGTAAAAAAAAGCACAAATCCAAACGGAGGCCTGAGGTGAACTGCTGGAAGAACGTCAACAATCCCTTAATGAAGACAATATCTTGGAAAATGTACTCTTTCTAGCCCTGGCATCAATCTGTACTGAATCAGACAGGTCCAACCATAATATTTATGTGAACCAAGGATAAAAAAATGTCAAAAAGTCATTGTCATAATTGAATCAAAAAGCTAAGTCATAAGAGTTTCATTAATCAAACTGTAATGTTGGGTTTGAGCATAAAACAAATTAGTGTTCCACGGCAATACACTAACAACCTGTCAATATAGTATTGGACATCAATGGTACTATTAATCTTTTTAATGTTTCACACTTATTTTAATGTATGCAATCATATTTTTTCAACGCACAGGTCTCAGATCCCTTTAAATCGAAAGTTTTTATTTTTATAATCCTTTTTGGTTCTACAGGAACCATCCCACACGCATTGAAGTCCCACTGTGAGTGGAGTGACAGTATGCATGGTGTGGTCAACATCAGCATGGAGATCTTTGACACCTTCAAGGGATACTTCTTTTTTGAATAAGGTTGTGTGAGCTGCCTGCCTGATCAAAATTTAGGCATTTACATTAATTGGCAGTCCTGACATTAAGCCAAAGGACTCTCATACATATAAGCAGAAGCAACACACAACACATCTTAACTATCCACATCAGAGTAATTTCACGCCATGAATTTTATCTCAGACATCTTTCTATCATGGAACTATGTTGCTTGTCGAAGTATGAGTAAGAGCATCCTGGAAGTTTTGATAAACCAGAATACATGAAGTAATTCAGAAGGTCTGACACTGCCTATCTAGAAAAACTGGGAAGTGGATTAAATAGGAGAAAGCACCATAACTATTTCCATCTCCAGTAGATAAACTACAAGGAAGTGATTTGTTCATAATGACATGTTCAAAAATAAAACATGTCACTGCAACAAAAACAAAACAAAACAATGTAGTGCGAATTGAAACCGTACCAAATATGGATGTGGAAATGACTGGCTGGATCATTACTTCTCTGAAAGTGTCAATGTGATGACGATAATATATATAAATATATGATTTATTGCATTAATGTATTGCATTAGATTGGATTGCGTGGATGTACCTAGTGAAGTGGCCACCTGAGTATATTTGTGTTAATGGATCTGTGAGCTGCTGCTATGTGCATGACAAGCTACTTACATGGAGACGTCAGACCACACATCTAATTGGCTAATTTCCGTTTATCGATGTCACTAATCGCTGGCAAACTCATACCACCTTGGTTCAAAATGTCTGACCTGTCCCTTTAAAGACTTGCAGACGCATTGCATAGTTTGGGTCTCACCGTTTGCTCAGTGTAGAAGAGTGAGGAGTCCTAGTGGGAGTATAAGGCAAAGGGGCCAGGTCCCAAGGACAGAGGAGGCTCTATTCTGCCCTTTTTCTTTCTGAGCACAGGACTCACCCCTGTACCCACTGTAGCATTGGCACTGGAAATGTGTGCGGAAAACAGCCAGTTCTGCTTTGCCATGCTTGCCTGAAACCTTTAACTGGCCACCCTGACTGGTGATGCTGTGGGTCACGGGGCTGAGATGCAGATATGTGTCACTGTCTGATATTTTTCGCAGACAGCGGCCGTGGGACCTACACAGCATCTGACTGCACTGTTCTGCTGCTGTAGACACATTGAGCAGGTACCGGCCCAGCGGTCCCTGAAGGTACTGATTTAAGCTGGAGCAGCTAGCCTATTGGGGAAAAAGATGTTAAATCCAAAACACTGAACACTTGGCCATTCAGCATCAAACAAGCACAGAATGTAAGACACTTACACTGCTACTTGCATAGGAGGTATCCCCCCAGAAGATGACACCTGCAGCTCCAAGGGCAACACTCTCACCAATGGTGGATACCAGGTCTGTCTGTAGGACATTTACAGAAACAGGTCAGTTGTAATCCAATTGTATGATTGAGCTTCAAGCACAATCCAATCTTGACATGACTGTTGCTACCGCTTCCATGTTTCACGGTATCCACACATACTGTATATACACAGACATTTAGTATCCAGTAATAATACGTGTGACTGTCTTGGAGGCAAAGACTACAGACAAAGACAATAGGCATGAAGATTGTGTCAAGTAATCAATTAGTCTTCCACAGAAAATTGTCAAAATCAGAAGTTAATTAAAATGAAATCAACCTGAAATTTTGGTTAAACAACACTACTTTGACCTCTGGTAACTTGTGAATCCAGATAATAATGACAGTCCTCGAAAACTGATTGTACACACATAAGCCTCACATGTTTGATAAACTGTTGCAACTAACCTGAGTTAAGAGGGTCAACTGATTGATGTAAGTAGGCCGTGTATAAACGAATACAGGGCGTGCTAATCCACTCCCGACAGATGCAAGGCGCATCCCCTCCATTACACGGTGTCGGACAAAGAGTCGTCCATGTGTTGTAGACCCTAGTACAGATCCCATGTATATAGATGGAAAGAGTGCAGTGCTTTCTGTCCACAACCAATTAAGTTGGTCATTACGAGCCATCTCCACATCAGGGCAGCGGCCTGTGTAGTTATTCAGGCCACCTCTGTAGTCATGGTTATAACAATCTGGAAACAAATAGTAGCCCCACAGCTGTTTGGGCCTCATATTTTTGGCAAATTTTAGAGTCTCCAGCATAAATTTGCGAGCCGATAGCTCAAATTCCTGCTGTGAAACTTTTCCCACCTGTTCTGGGGGCCAACTAGGGTTCTTTTTGGCCACCATTTCACGTGATTTATTTCGATACATATCTTTACTATCCCAATTACGGATCCAGAGTGGCCGCCACTCCTCCCAGTCAATAACAGCGAGGCCCTTTGCCTCTGGTTCACGTATATATTTTTGCACGCCTTCAGGCATCTTTTCATAGTGCTGAGTGAGGCTGGCAACCTGTGGAAGGCCTCCATTCACTGCGGTACCATCACGCTTACAATAGGGATAAAATCCAAGGCGCTCTTTATAGAAAATGGTGAGGTTCTGTCGAACAAAACCCTCATTGGGGGATGCAACGATATGAAACAAGTCCAGATTGAAACGTATACTATGTCGTGGGCCACAGTCCTCTGTTGGAGCATTCCAGGCAAGAAGAACTGGCTTCTGGGAAAATAATGGCCATCTTGTTTGCTTTATGTCTGGTGAACAAAAGACTGTCCATGGTGTAAACTGAGTCAGAAGTAACCAAGGCAACAGGCCAACCAGAGTGAAGAGAGAGTGAAACACAGCTCCCATGGTCACCTTGCACCTTTTCTCCTCTTTCTCTAAACAAAAGAAGAACAAAGTAATTTTGTTAAATTCCCCCAGAAATTAATCCACACACTCAAATTACAATTGTGAATCACTGGTGAACAGAGTTCATTTTGGTGTAATCATCTTAAGTGTTTGGAACTATAATTCATTTCAGTTACAATAATCCACAATTTGATTCCTAACTACTGGACAAATCAAATAAAAGTGTGCAATATCATATCCAACCTTTTCCCTCATCCCCTCCACAACTAAAGAACTCACAGAATTCTGTATCAAACATATTAAAAATAAAAATAATAACATAAAGTCATGTTTCATTATTATTTCATTCAATTTTCCTATCTACTTTGTAAGAGTAAAAATACTGCAATTTTCACAAACTCCTTAAACACTGGCAAATGAATTGGTAATTGAGTACTCTTTAAGTCAAACAGTTCAGGATTAATTAAAGAACTCTGGGTGTATTTAATGGATCCTTTAATGTGTAGAAAAAGCATTAAAAAATCTTCCTAAAAATCCTAATCCATGGTAATTACCCTTATTTTTTAATCTGTTCCCAAAAAACAAGTCCGCCCAATTGTTTTGTGCTATATAAACGTTATAAAACTTCATTAAACTCATCACAGATCCATGTAAATTGGGTGAATTGAAGGCAAAAACACTTGTAACATTAAACACTCTAACTCTAAGAACTCAATTTCCTATCAAATCATCTTTATTACTTCTTACGCCTTAATCTTAATTCTCTTGTACTAGATCCTTTTAATCAGATTGTCCCAGAATGCATCAAAACAGTTTCGTTATTTTTTGAAACCTTGAGGATTTCACTGGAATTTAAAATAAAATCCATTGTACCTGGGTAGTAAGTAGCAAACTTAATAGCAGTTGCAGCGGCAAAAATAAAAGTGGCCACAACTAATGTTCGTATTAGCAACAATTCATTAAAGCACACATATCCCACGTGTTACACATTAAATCCGTTAATATACTTGATGTACTTGGTGTATGGGAAAAGGAAGACAATTTCGGATATAATATGAATCGACGATTATATGTCTGACACATAAGGTTACGCAAATTTCCCTGATGTGGGATCAATAAATTTGATCTTATCTAAAGTAGGTAAATAGCTATGCATGATGTGTGGCAGTTAACTTCCTGTTACACTAACCGCAACGTTTAATAAATCACAGCGTTATTTGTCTTGGAATAAGTTGTAGGATGTTATACGGGTAAAAATAACCACAATGTCTAAACTATGTATCTACTCGGGTTAGTATAAAGTTCTTCTGTCCACAAGCTAGAATAAAGTGAACACTTTCGCTTTAAGTTTCAATGGACGTAAACGTGCTAAGTTAGCTAACAGTAGCTATCGTCCTCCTGTCCGTCTGACCTGTTCCGATGAGGCTCGGGTTGAGGCTGAAGACGCTGCTTTGTTCCTCTCATGTGACTTTCTGACAAATTACACCGAGCAGCACGGATCCAATGCCCTTCCATGTGAATAATAATGACAATCATGGTCCATCAGTCCATGTTAAATGTTTGACAAGTTTGCCAGTCTGGACTGAGAGACATGGCAGAAGCAATGACGGCTGGAACACTAAGGGGGGGTGGTGGGTGGGCACACCATCGCCGACAAACCTGACGAGACCACGTGACGCAGGAAGCTCCCCGTCATTTGTGTCAACTGTGCTCTGATTACAGAAGTCGTTTGGATTTAATTTAATGTTTGTTTGGGTTCATCCGTCGTCAAATTAAATCAAGCATAACGACATTCGTTTTAGCTTTAATCTTGTCAGTCAAGGGACGTGACGAGAGGCGACCTCCGCCACGTCACGTGGTTCGTCGCTGCCTGGAACACAACTCAACGACTCGTTCCACTGTATTGAGTGGACAGGGGGCGTTTGTATCAGTGATTGAATATTTTCCGTTGTTTTGCAGGTCACACTCACTCAATACAGATTTTTAAATAATTTTTAATCAATAGTATACATATTGTATTGGTATGAAGTCAGTCTGGAAGAAATTTGACCTAACAAAAACATTCAAACTCCGTGAATCCCCCCTGAGCGAAAAACACTTAATATTTTGTTTCTTAACCTTTGAAGGCGCAAGTTTCAGTGTAAACTCAACATTTTCCCCGCTATTTTTTCAGTTTAACCCTGAGGCATCCTTGCATTAGTTTGTTCATATTGTGGCATTTTAGAATTTTCAATAACACACTTAGTTTTATGTGTAAAATTTGCGGAGTTCATAGATTAGGCAAACGGTGTGTTGGGTCGCGGGGTTCTGCAGAGGTCTGTAGATCACTGTCCAGGAAAAGTTTCCTTGATTTGAAATGACAGAAAGGCATGACCAGGGAATAATACAAAATCAATTAAATAACTGAATGTGCATTTGAAGAGAACACAAACAAAACAAAAATATACAACAAATGTAAATTATTATAAGTGGCACACAAACAGAAGAAATCAATATTAATGATTAGTCAATGTATGAAAACAAAAGCAATGAAAATTAGCAATTATTCACAAGGTTTAGAAAATCCTTAAGATATTGAATTTCAAAATCAAAATCCATCTCAGAATCTCTTTATTTGTCTTCACTAAAATTAGAAAGTTGGTAATGTACTGAAATGCAATTAGAAATGGCCAATATTACTCTGTGAGATTAAAAATATATAATGAAACTGTAGAAAGAGAAGCAAGTTTGAGCCAAAAAATATGATGAAAAAATTTGTGGAATAATTTCTCCTATCTCCTAAAAACAGTCATCATACCTGCAGCCTCTTCCTCACGAATGAGAATATTGTCAAGCTGTGAATCCTGTTCGAATCCACGGAAAGACTCATTCATTCTGCGCTGAGATCAGCCACTTGTTTTTGAATATCCAAGACTCCACCTCTGTTTGACCAATTGCATTACAGTGATGTGGGAAATTCCCTGCACTTTGCAGGGAAAGCTTTTATTTATTGACAGTATTTTCATAGAAGAGAGCAGGAAACTTGGTCTCATTCTTTGTACAGAATTGTTAGTTCTCGACGATGGTTTCCATGATACTTTTGAAATGTTAATTTTCATACTTGTCGAATATACCTGTTCAAAGTAAGATTTCAAAAGTAATTCAAAATGTGTTTTAGGGGGCAAACCTAATTGAATGTAATGTAAGTGTACACCATGCTTTAATAGTTACTTTTCTATTGCACATGGCAAACTAAGTAAATAGTACCTAAGCACTGGTAAAGGAGTTCTCTTTAAGGGAAACAGTTTGGTTTTTTTCAAATTGGTCTAAGTTCACAATAATAATATCTTTGAATACATTTAATCAGCATTTCCACATTAGTTACCCATTATATGTTTACCAATTATCTGTATATCATATAGGAAAGTTATTAAAAAAAGCTCAAAATTTCAAGAGAAGTTATCTTAAAAGAAATCCACTGTAGTAACACCCCTTACGTAACCTTACAATTCTGGTTCATTGATGGTTACCCCAGAATTTAATTATATGGAACTTTTCAAAATAATGGTACAAAGTACATTGCAGTAAAGTGTGCCAAAGCCCAGAACGACTAACTGGAGTTCAAATATTCCAGGACAAGACAAAGGTGGTTAAGACAGTGTTAATGGTAGATGTTGGTCACCTACAGAGAGACCCTCACTTATTTTATGCTAGTTATGATCATACGGAGTACACTTTTCATTTTGTAGATGTCACATATGAAAGATCTTCATCGTGTCACTTGTATACATATATTGTTAGACAAGTGCCAAAAAATGACCTTTCTATGACCACAGGATGTGCAATTCAACAACTTCACAATAATCCTATAGCCACTTATAAGTGACTTCAGCAAATCTACAGGAAACTGTAAGCATGTGTGTTAGACACAGAATTTATACAGCTGTTGTAGTGATGCAGGTGGCTTACTGTTAAACCACAGAAACCCAGTTCAGCAAAACACTGCTTATTTGTTCAGCTGGATTACATTATTAAATGTAGATTACAGTGTAGAAGTAGTGAAGATGTTTCAGATAGAAGTCACACACAAGAGTTGATAATGTAAACAGAGTCTAATGATCACCTATTGTCTGTCTAAATGGTGCCACCAATTCTTGTTATTCAACGCTATTCACACAAAGCTATTCTTGATTTTCTGTGCGCAGGATATAAATGGACTTTGACTTTGACTTTTAGCCCACTTTTATATCTACGTGTCTATTTATCTAATGATTTGCCATTGCTATTTTTTGGTCAGCAAACCAGATTTAAGGTGGTTTGTGGAGTCAAATCACTCCTTCGTGACATGGCCTTGGCTTGCATATTATTACAGATTTATGAACCCAAACAACAAAGTAATAGTTTAATGTCTCCCCACTTTCAGCTCCAAAAGGTATTTGTCCAGGGAGGAGCACAAGAAAAGCTTTTCATGAAGGCAATAAAGTCGAGTGGATATTGGCGTAATCCTATTTATCTTCAACGAAGACCAACGTCACAAAAGCTTTAGTTTAAGAAAAAAAAGAAAAAAAAAAGTCCATGAGTTTGCATTGCGAGGTAAAGACATTTAGTTCTTCTTCTTCCCTATGTGTATCCATTCACAGCACCGTAGCTATGGTTTGACTTTCAACTTTCCTATGAAGGTGGCTCTTTTCATCATATGTATAGCATAGCAACTAAAAAGTTCCAGTAAAGGGCTAAACAGGTCTCATCAATTTATTGTTCTAAGCTTTTATCGAATGACTTGAACTGAATTATCGCCGTCTCATGATGTTCAAATTTCATTATTATGAAAAAACACCCATGACACGTTTGAACATTTTTGAAACTGTAATAAAAAACAATGCATTTTCAACAGTTATAATAAATTAAAAATGAAACATAATATGCCAAAGCAGCAAAGGGAACAACAGGATCTCTTATTAGACTCACTGCTGCTGAGTGCATGTGTGGCTCTAAGATCTGGTCACACCAAGCTCACTCGAGCCAGTCTATCCACATTACAACATGACATTAATCCACTTTGGATTTTGGTGGCCACTGATTGTCAACTTCCTGTGGAAATTATCAATTGGCAGATCTTCTTTCATGCACATTAGATCAAATCATGTTGCTACTGAAACATAAAGAGTGCGCTTTATCTTTTTCTGGATGTGAACTTGAATGGGGGAAGAACTGCATTCTTCTTAAAATGCTATATTTCAGTGATTCACATGATCAGAGAACAGTTAACTGCAATAGACCAGGATTGTGTTCCATTATATCTCATTTCCGCACACACCCATTTACATGCATACAAACCATGAACTGTAAACTGAGTATGTTTCGCCAAATTGGCACCTTCTAGATCTCCATTAGTGACCTTTTCTGTGCGTAAGTGCACACAAGCCAAAAACAGATCACATGCAGAGGCTCAGCACACATGACACCAGCCCATCAACATAAGGGCATGTCAGGAGATTGAGTTATTTCAAAAGAGCATTCAGGCTTCCAGCTGTACAGGAAACCGCAGGGCGGAGTTGACACAGTGGCAAATCTGAGATTGCTCCTCAGACATTGTCAAACTTCACAGAGGACAACTGGGAAATCTACATGGATGCAAGGGTGGTCCAGCTTTATAATTCCCTGGATGGATAGAAAGGAGAACATTTATTTTGAGTTATAAGACAAAGAACTAATATTGGTAATCAAAGCCATAGTTTAGCATGATCATTTCATTACCTGAGGTGTTAAGTTTTTGTGAATCTTCTTCAGCTTTGCTTTTTTACGTCCATTTTTTGTCACAATTGTCTCTTCGTAGAACTCATGGGCCAAGTCACCATCCTCGTCAAAGAACAAAGAGCTGCAGAAGACATATGGGTTATTTGCATATCCACGACAGGCATTAGTAGACACTAATAAAATCATTCTCATGTGTGGTGTTCCTTGAAAAAATTGTTGAAAGATATGAATTGTATTATTAATCATTATTAAAGCAACAGAGGCCTGTCAGACCATCTTATCAATATTACACATTATATGGCAACATGTAACATTGTATTTTGCTCACTAAAAATGGAGATACTATATTAACCTTCCAAAGTGTAGCATGTGGAGGCAGAAGTTGGGAAATTCCACATCAACCAAAAAAAATGTATACATAACAAACAAAAATACAGTTAATCTAGTGTCAGCATTGCAAGTGTAACTACAGTATGTGGGCCTGCTTTATAAATGTTAAACCCCTAGGTGTCAGGTTTCTCAGTGGTAACAATTTTTTTAAATTGATGAAGCCTACAGGGGACCAAGGCTGTATTTACCTTCGTCGAGTGAACACAAAAGGTGTTGCATTTGGGAAACTTCGAACTCTTGCCAGTGGCTGCTCATTTCCATCTTTGGTGGGATCGTCACCACTACCTGAGCCAGAAAAAGGCCAAAATCCTTTGGATTTGGAGCCGCTACCTCCCATCTTCAGCTGCAACACATTATTTTCTTGGGTCACAGGACTGCCAATGGTGCTACAGCTTTACCTTGAGACAATAAGACGCCTATGGACAAACACGGGGAAATGTAGGTTTATTAAATCACTGTTATGCATCACTTTATTGCACAGGCAAAACAGTTAAGGCTTTCATTGTTATACTTTTACATTTTATTATTGTGAATTTAGACCAATTTGAAAGTTATTTTCACTTTTACATTAAAATTCTTTACAGTTGATCCATGTCGATAAAATGTTGTAATAATAAACCATGAATAATAGCTGTAAGATGAATATAAAGTCAGCAAACCTATAGGATAAACAAGACACAGAGATACAACCATGCTGTGACAGCATGTGAAGAAAAACTTATCAACTATGCAAACAGAATACAACATGTAGGTCAGAAATTTTAAATCTACTGCTCTTCATTTTAAGCAGCTTAAGCCTTTGTCCCCATAGTGAAAGCTGACATTCCTATTTTAGGAATAATTTTAAAAATCCAAAATGCAGCTGGATTTGCATAGAACTTATTGACATTTATATTTTGAACATTCAGAGATCCAGTCCAGGAATTCAATGAAAATAAGAACCCTGACTCAATAAAGGACATTACGATCACTTTTTCATCTAGAGTGGACACATCAGTAGTAGCAGTTTAAGACTTTCTAGTGGTCACCACAAGAGCAGGACCAGCAGCCAGTGTACCCAGAGCGTTGGCAGTCCTGTGGTAGTGCCGAGGACAAAGAGAGAACAGATGTGGACTGCAGCTTTCGTTTCAGTCTTTTGCCCTTTAACAGTTAGCAAGCTAGCAAGCATGTTACATGACAGTGCAGCCCGGTGATTTAACATTATAAAAGACATTGCTCTGGTTACACAACATCACTAGGCTTGCATTAGCTCACGAACGGATTGATAATAACATTTAAGTGTTGATATTAGCAGGGCTCTTTTAATATTTGACAGGTTACCAGGTAGAGACAGCCAATTTACAAAGGCCTACACGTTTGCTCCGGCATAAAAATACCAAACTGTACTCCAGCCTTTGTAACCCTTGTCTCGGTGGGTGTTTTATCAGTTGAGGACAAACCCGTCTGACATTTATTCCAGGATGATGCCATGATCATTACTATTTATCGACATCCACTGTTACTAGCGTTAGCCTGGTTAGCCGGGTCAAAATGCTTCTGCCAGGGTCGGCAGCCATAATGTTTACAAACGATGACAAAGCTACTGATAGCTGATTGGTGAGCGGTTTTCTGTGTGGTTGTCAACATACCGATAGAGGGATTTGTTCTGTTCGTAGCAGGGAGACTTTAGTTGATGACTGGTGGTGTCTGATGAGACGCTAAAACTGGAGTCAAAAGAACTGTTTGTGCTAGATGCTAACCTTCTTCTTCTCTTTGCATGACGGCTGGTGGGAAACTTTATCGTGCGCGATCGCCACCACATGGTCTGGAGTGAAACTGGAAACCTGGGAAAGAAAAGCGACCGTTCCAACACAGAGCAGTCTCACGAAAATTTTAATTTGTCCTATAAAACTGAAAAAGAGGATGTTGCATTGAACTCTCAATCATGTCGGTGTCGGGGGCAATGAAAAGGTGGACCATTTAGAGAACCAATCACTAATACATTTCTTAAACGAAACAGACACTCCTGGTCCACTCACTAACTCAATAGGTGGCAGTAATGCACAAATAAACTGGTTTGCCAACCAACATTTAACAAGACGTAAAAGTAGTAGCACTACACATCCTATTTAGTTCTGTCTAGGTACAGGACCAAATGAATTCTTAGATGTCTTTATTGATAATGTGTCATCTGTATGTCTGAATTGTCTTTGTGACCTAATAGTACTATGTAGACAAATGTTCCTTGCCTTTTATTTTATATACACAAACTAACCTACAGTTAAACCTACCACTACTGTGAAATAAAAAATCACCACAATAATCAAATAAGCTCTTAATTTTTGTTGTGAATTTATTAGATAATTAGAATGTACGCCTTTTTTCACATTTCAACTTCCTCTGCTCATTTCCGGTTTGTTAAAGTGCCACAATTCAAAACATCTTCACAAAACACAAATAAAAGTAATGTTTCATAAAAGGTGTAAATGACCAGCAGGAGTCAAAATGAATCAAATGAATCATGACAAATAAATCAGCATGATTTCTACACAGAAAATTGCATAAAATTCAATCCAGGATATTTCAAATTTGTTTGTCCACTCAATCACCATTCCATGATGATCCAGTCAGTAAAGTTGCAATGCGTAAACCTTATCTCTGCTTCATAAATATGTTTATAATATTAATGTCTGAGCTTCCCTTTTAAACAACAACGGTTTTCTGGGGCAGGTGGTTCCTCTCCTTGTTTCAGTACGTGACATTTGAATGTGTCTGGTCAACAGGGAGTAGTGAGCTTTGCCATGGCTTGCTTCATCTTGTCTCTAGCAGCAGCATAGCGCTTTACTATCTGCCGTACGTGCTCTTCTTCCTCGCGCTGCAGGATTCGTAAGAAGTTGCGCAATTCGGGAAAACTGAATGCATCCCACTGTGGGAGAAAGCAATTCAAAATGAAACATATTTCCATACACAGTATATAAAATGACTGACGGGAACTTACATTCACATCTCCTGTTTCATTCTCTTTCAGAACCAGACTCAGGATTTTTTCATTGGGTCCAGCACAGAGGCGTAAGTAGAGGGGGCGCTCGTCCTCAGACAGTTTACGCACGTACACTAAGGAGATAACAATCAATACTTTGTAAATTAACATTTCACATTTTGAAGTAACTCTACAGCATGAGGGATCCTACCATGACTTTGTCGCTCAGTGCGCTCAAACAAAGCAAACTTTGCTGGGTTGTCCACCACTGTGAACTTGTTGAGCAGAGCCTGGATGACTTCGCGTACCCGTGTTTGGGAGCTTATGTGCAGGTGCTTGGCAGTGTCTTTGGGGAGGTAGAAAGATGTCCGCCGTTTCGTTGGCCCACGCTGCTGATCTCCCTCCGTTGAGCACAAGACTTGAGGAGATGGGAGGGAGATCGGTCGAACTAACTGAAAATGGACCTTGATGAAACCGGTGTAGGAGCCGTCTTTACTCTGCAGAGAGAGAGAAATGTATCTTGGCACTGGGATAGAACTGGTTTTCCCCAATATTAACACATATTAATCAAATGTGTGCATGTCTGAGTATTCTTAGAAAAGGATTTATTATTTACTTACAGCCACCATGTAGAGATTACTGTTGATCTGAGCGTTGTACTCCTTGACCTTTTGCTGAATCTCGCCAACAGTCAGCTCCTGTTTACCCAAATCAGTCTGTTCATCCTGAAAAGCAGAGGGGCCGTACGATGTCAGCGGACCTGCTCTTAAACCTGAACTGTAAGGATACGATTCAAGAGAGAGTGACTGAGATGCAGCTTTGTGCCTTTTGCATTGACGGGCCGCGTAAAAACCTCACCGTTGACCTTCTGCCCTTTTGAAAGAAAGATGTATATGCCGTGAAAAAGAATTCCAGCTCTGAGCAGCCGTCTTCCTGCTTGCAGAATGTGCCACTCGCCGGGCTCCCCCGTGTCATTTCCTTTGTTTTATGTAGTTTTGTGTTATCACCGAGTACAAATGATCTCCACAGTTGTATGTCAGAAATTGTAATCCATAACATTTCCGACTCTCCCTCTCTCTCTCTCTCTCTCTCTCGCTCTCTTCCTCCGACTCCAATCAGACCTCTCAGCATTTGCATTTGCCCCTCCCTGCCAATAAACCCTCACAATGGTGTCTAAAGGGTCAACCCTTTTTCAGTCTGATCAAGTTAAACTGTTCTACATGAGAAAAACTGACAGCTAATACTGTTGTCTAAGTATTTGTAAAGATGTTAGATTAAAGTCTCCACAAAAGTTACACTCAATTATTTGATCATTTTGTTTCTGTTCTGTTGGCTGAATATTTTAACACAGCTGTTTTATAGGGACGTTGTTTAGTGAGCCCCTTCCCTCAGCTCTCTCCTAAATTACTTTGAGAATCGAGACGGTAATAAAATCAGTGTCTCTGAAGACATATGGCACACTGACACTCAAGGGACAGCAGGGGACAATCTGGCACCCTCCATCTGCTTTCTCCCTCCCACCTACAAAAGGAGCAGAGGTTGTCCAGGCCCCATGTTGTCACAGGCCCACAGGATTTCAAGACTCGGGAATACAATTATACAACACTGGCTCCGATATAAAAAAGTAATTTCTAGGTGATCTTGATTTCATCCATAATGGTAATTCTTACCACATTTGTGTCTGACTCTATGGAGTCCACAGTGAAATCTGTCTGCTCTGGTAAACATCGATCTGTGCTGCAGTCCAGCTGGATGAATGGTTGGCAGCGGTAGTGACATGTATACCTGCAGTCTGAGACAGAGAGAGTGAACAATCGACATTACTCATCAAACATTAAAGGATTCACTGATAAATTCTGAGCCAGGCGTACACAGATAATACATCATTTTTAACTCAATCACTTGCAACACAGGGAGATGGCCGAAGAGCCAAATCAGAGGAAAATCAGGTGAACAGGGTGGGTGCTACAGCGGTGTTGGTGGTTAGCACTGTTGCCTCACATCAAGAAGGTCATGGGTTCGAATCCCGGGGTTGCCCTCCAGACACCCTGCATGTTCTCCCTGTGTCTGCTTGGGTTTCCTCGGGGTGCTCCAGTTTCCCACACCATGTATGTTAGGTTAATCACTCCTGCCATTGTCCCTGGCCAAGGCGAGGTGGACGATCTGGAGTTGATCCCCGGGCGCTCTTGTGTGTGTTTGCATGTGCATGTGTTGGCTGCCCACCGCTCATTGAGGATGGGTGAGAATGCAGAGAATTTATTTCCACAATCCTGCGTGCCTACTCGTCAGGACATAATCATTCCCCTGTTGACTATCTGATACAACTGACAGATCCGGATACCCCTGAAACTGGTAACATGTAATCTCTTCATGCCTGAGCCAGTAACACCCCAAAGGAATGTCTGAAGTTGAATGACAGGGAAAACAAAAATATTCCCAGGCCCCCCTCTGTTCAAACATGCAGCTTCACGCAGCTTCCTACAGATAGGGACGATCTCTGAGATAAAGTCTCTCAAGAATGGAAACACTAACATGAGCATCCTGTTAACCTCTTAAACTCTGAGGTTGCCACCAAAATTTAAAAATACTCTACTTTAATTGTGAGTTTTCTTTCATGTATTTTCTACGGTTTGCCAGAAAATATTTGAACTTTTATGTTGTTATGACTTAGTAACTTTTCTCTCTGACAAGAGTGTGATTATCATGGACCTACAATCATACAGCAAATATCCAGACTGAAAACACTTACTGGTACAGCTTACACTCTGCTTATAGAGTCCCCAGATGAATTCTCCACACAGGTCACACCAGGTGAGATGGGTATAACTGTAGGGCTGGAAGTCATGTCCCACGGCAGCCTTTCCTGTGTGAGACAAGGCTGTCTCGATGCTGACAGTGTCTCCGATAAGGCGGACCACGTGGGACTGGCTGGGCTGCCCCGGGTTTATGGGTGGCGTGACTTTGCGGACCACAGGGGCGGCCAGCTCGATGGGGTCACTTACACTGAGGTCCTTTAGTTCAATCAGCTCACATTTAGACATCGTGTCCCCGATGCAGAGAGTGACGTCCTAAGGGAGCCCTTCCTGCTCGTCCATTAACATGGTGGGTCCTGAGTTAAGACAGCATTCGTATATGTCCCCCTACATCCTTAATAAGAGACCCGTTTCTTCAGTCCACCTTCAGGCTGGTACGTGGTGGAAAAACAGGAAGCTGTAACAACAAAAATATGTTTTTTGTTACAAGATTTGTGCTTATTTAACATATTACAAAACAATCTGGCAGCTTTACATTCTAAATATTTTTTTGTCTAATTTAACTTCTTAATTTGCTTTAATTTCCCCCTAAAAATTGCACTTTTACAATTGTCAGTCACATATGTGTCATATGTTTATAAATATACAGAATATATGTATCATTGAATTGATTTCTATTCATTATTATTATTTAAATGACAATAATTGTAAGATTTATTATGACTATTACACACA